>VDFB02281492.1:194735456-194848049 GCA_007258455.2 Sequoia sempervirens
AAAGATAGATCCCTATAAATCTAACCATGAAAGTGTTGAAATATGCAGTATCTACAGGACTTGGGAAACTATCAAACATATTCTTTTTGAATGTTTTTATGCTCAAGAAATTTGGTACTTATTCTGCCATAAGCTGAAGGTCTAGAATAGCAATGGTAAAATTAATTGGCATGATATTTTGTTTTGTAATTTCAAGCTCAAGTTTGATTGTAAGCTATTAAGTAGTTGAAGGAAAGTCCTGGCGACCCCCAAAGTCATAGTGATAAGTTATCATTGGTGAGAATCGTAGCGATACACTTAAGACCGAAGGAATAATTCTCGGGGAGACTCAGAATGTCGGTATGACTACATGACACCATAGTGACATATGATCTATTGGCTATCGGTGAGACTCAGAACATCGATGACATTGTGTGACACCAAAGCGATATGTAATATTGACTGTCGAAGAGACTCAAGGCGTCGGCGAAACTACATGACGTCTCAGTGGGTGTCTAATAAACATGGAAAATTACCGAATAAAATAATTTCTCGACATTTGAATACAAAGGGATGTGACTTGATTGATCTCTCACCGATGGTACATTTCAATGAATATTTTTTTAAAAAAAATTGCATTGTTTCGTCGAAATTTCGACGAACACAACTGACGAATCACCGAAAAGGTTCGATGAAGTTGCTATAGCTGCGACGAAGGCTTCGTCGTAACTCCTTGTACATTTCATTGCAATTTTTATGAAGTCCACCGATGAACCACAAAAAAGGTCCAACAAAGTTGCTTGGCTACGACGAAGGCTTCATCATGACTCCTTGGCCATTTTATCGTAATTTCGATGAAGTCCATCGAAAAACCACAGAAAAGGTTTGACGAAGTTGCTTGGCTACGACGAAGGCTTCGTTGTAACTCCTTGGCCATTTCGTCGCACTTTTGATGTAGTTCACCGACGAACCACAAAAAAGGTCCGACGAAGTTGCTTGGCTGCGACGAAGGCTTCGTCATAACTCCTTGGCCATTTCGTCACAATTTTGACGAACGACATCGATGAATCACATAAAGGCCCGATGAAGTTGCTTAGCTGCGATGAAGGCTTCATCGTAAATACTTGCCCATTTCATCGAAATGGTGACGAACTTTAGGTGTTCTTTCAATGTCCATTTCTTTGATATTTCGATGAACATCTGGGTCATTTTATGATGCAGACGACCGACGAATCTGTGTCATTAGTTCAACATTTAATTTGTTGTTGGATGTGCAACGAAAAAAAAATGACGAAAATGTTTTCGTCATTTCGTTGCTTTTTCGAGAAAGATTTGTTGAACCACCAATGAACGTCCATCGAAAAATGGTGTCAGATTCAGTAGTGTCAGTTTGAGGGCCATGATTTTATGGTTAATGTTCTAGAATATTTATGGTACTTGTTCCCATGGAAGATTTTTAGTCTCAGTTTGGCATCGGCATCGAGATACATGGCTTCTAGATTCTGTCATTATATCATTCCCTCTTATGGGGGGCATCATTTATCATCTACCATTTCTTCATAAATTCCAAGGTTGTTCCAGTTTGTGAGTTTTCTAGTGTTCTGTGGCATCGGGTTTGCTATTGCTTCATCATGATTCCTTGAGTCAATCAGTGATTCTCATATGGTTTTAGTAGTAAACAAAATTATCTTTCCTTGCTTGCCAGATTTAGGTTCCAGTGTTACTCCACAATGTTCTTCTAGTGCTTCTTTGCAACAGGTCATCTCATTGAGGGGGGGGGGGGGTTTGTCCCATTGGGTTTTCTTCTCTTTCCCATTCTTTACATTTGTACATGGGTACCTAATCAGGCCTTGTTGTCGGGACCCATTCATGCTTTCTTGAATTCATCCTAGCATTAGGTGCATGCTTTTTTAGTCTCCCGAAGTTGCATTTAAGGGAGGGTGTTGGTGTAATTAATTATTTAATTACACTTTATTAAGTTTACTTAGGTTTTACGTAGGTAATAATTAGTTTACTTAATTAATAAGTAAGCTTTGTTTAGTTGAGCTGATTTTAGGTCAACATTAGGGTTATGCATACATTGCTTTTATAAAGAAATTCATCCCTTGTAATTTCTCAATTCCTGAATAATATTATTTGCACATCTTCATGCAAAGCTCTTGCTTTTTATTTTATTTTCTCTTCTGTGGAAGGTTTTTCTAGTTTGCATGTATGATCTTGGTTTCTAACAGATGTTAGGAAAAATTTGCATTTAGGAAATAGCAACGAGGGTTAAAATAGAATGATTGCACGAAAACTAGGGTTTAAGTGTGATGAGTGCAGAAAACGAAGTCCAAAGGGTTAATTGGAAAAGCAAGAAAATTTCTAGTGTTGGAAAACATTTGGCGAAAATGTGTGTATGTGCTAAAAAATGATGAAACTACAAGTGGAAATGATCTTTGCATTTAAAAGTTGCAAAATCGTTAAAAATTAATGACATTGCAAGTGGGAAGTTTGCTTTTTTGCAAATTAAATTTTTTTTACCGACTTTACGACCTAGGAAGATCATTTGTTCATTTTTTTTCAAATCATTAAAATTCAACGATTATACAAGTAAACCTATTTTTTTATTTGTTGGGTTGGGGAAAAACCTTGACCCTACAAATGGGGTAGAACACACTTTTACGAAGTCGTTAAAAATAACGACTCTACAAAGACATTTCAATTTGTTTGTTGGGTCAGGGAAAAACCCCAACCCTACAAAGGAGTGGTGTACTTTGGTGTCGATTAAACAATCCTGTCTTAAGCACTATGTGAAACATTTGTGGGGTTGGGGAAAAACCTTGACCCAACAAAGGAAGGCATATAATATAATTTACATCATCAACATTTTTTGCTAATGGTGCAAATCAAAGGTTTTTTTTATCATGTAGTTGGGGATAAAACCCAATGGTGCAAGCTTCAAAAGACTTTATTTGCACCATTGGCAATAAATGATGATGATGCAAACCCTTGAGTCGTAGCTTATGCATGTTCAGTGTTAAAACTGACCCTAGATGGAAAATATTTTTCATTGTATGTGTGGGTAGAAATGTCGGTGACACAAAGGTGAATGTTGTGAAACGGTTGATTGAACAAACCAAAAGAAAAATTCACATGAACTCACGAACATGGCTTACAGACATTTGATCAGTGAAAACCATTGATCAATCAAGGGATAACAACATAAACAATACTTCGTTTCAAGTTCAAATAGAATGCATCAATAATTTTTTGTGAATATCCAATGGTAAACATAAAATGAAAATGTGAGTTGAAAGCTATAAAACCCTAAAATGGAAGAACCTGTGGGCAAAGAAAATAGAAGTTTGTAGATAGGTTTACTGTCTAGCATGTAAAGCAAATCTATACACAAAGGAATTGAATCTAAACATAAAAATAAAAATTTCTAAAAAACATATGATATGTAATCTAAAATGAAAACCTAAAAATTTAATAAGCACCATCAAATAAACAAAAAGGTAAAAGGGATGAACATACCCAAAAACAAAGATGTAACCCTAGGTCGAGATCATGCTGGAATATACTCCAAATCTGCTTGAACCCAAAATTGAATCAAACAAATGGACTTTCAATGAGCTCACAACAAGGTAATAGGAGGAATAAAGAATAAAATGAGGAAAAAAACAAGATAAAACCAATTTAAAGCCAAATCAAAAAGACTTTAAGATGGAATTTAATGCACATGTGCAAAGAGTGAAATTGCAGGAGCAAGTATTTTTGGCATGCTTACAAATTTGATTTTATAATAATTACTTGTAAAGTCATGAAAATTTGACAATTAAGCAAGCAATACCTATGTAACTTGTAAGGTCAAGGAAAATCCCCAACCATACAAGTAACTTTTTCCTTTTGAAATCTTGAATTGTAGGGTCGGGGAAAAACCCCGACCTTGCAAGTATTAAAAAAAATTTAACTCCTAAAGACTTATTTTCATGACTTGAGAAAAAAGATGAATTTTGACGAACTAACAGAGGTTAATGTTGAAAGATGTTCTGAGACTTAGAACCACACACGCTAGAAAATTGATATTCACCTCATTTTGCGTTCTTAGAGTACATAGGACTACGAAAGAGATAAGTTTCATAGGGGTTATCCCATGAATCAAGCTCAGCTGGATTCAAGGATAGCAACTAGCTCTAGCTGGGGAGCTTCCTTTGATTTTTCTTTCAAATGATTGAAGGGAGAATAATTCCAGTCTCTAAGTGCATCCATCAATTGGCATAGAGTAAGGTGACAAAAATAAAAAAGACTCAAAAATAAAAGGATGCAAAGAGTATACAATTATTTACAAAATACATCTATTACCTCACTAAGTGAAGAGTTTCAGATGTTGTCCGCTGTGTGGAAGTGAAAACGGAGTACCATCTTCATATGCAAGAAGAAAATTGTTTTCATCGCAGAGTTGGTGAATCTTGAATGGACCTCCCCAAAATGAGTCAAATTTCCCATGAATTCCATTTGGCTCTTTTGTCTTGTCCCACAAGAGAACTAGATCTCCAACTTGGAAATCTCAAGACTTTTCCTTTTGTCAAAAAGCTTCTTTACCTATTCTTGGTGTTCTGTGATATAGTTCACCACTTGAATATGCTTCTCCTCTAATTCAGAGAGATACATAATACACTTATCAATTGATTTTTCAAAAGTCTCATCCTCAATGGACTTAGCCAATTTGAGGGGGGGTAATTCCAATGTGATCAGAATCTCTGCATTCAACCTATATAGGAGTTGGAATGGTGACATACCTATCGCGCTCTCGGGGGTAATTATATTAGCCCACAAAGCATTGTACAATGCCTTGTACTATGACCGTTGATTCTCATCAACCAACTTGCGGATAATAGTAACTAGGTTCTTGTTGCTGGATTCAGCCTAACCATCACCTTGAGGGTAATAATATGATGAATGCGATAATATGATTCCATGTTGAAAACATAACTCTGTAATCTCACTTGACGAGAATGTAGTAGCATAATCTATTATAAAAATTTTTGGCACACCAAACCTGGAAATGATATTCCCCTTCAAGAATGTGCAAACTACCTATGAAGTATTATGTTTCACCGATATAGCCTCCACCCGCTTGGTGAAGTAATAAGTTGTTGTGAGAACACAAGCATGTCTCGCACTTGAAGGTGGATTGACAGTGCCAATGAAGTCAATGCCCCATTGTTTAAAGGGCTCCTCAATGACATCTAGCTTGTGTGTAAGAGAAACCAACTTAGGATTTCCTACAAACTACTGACATAGTTCACATCTACGCACTCAATTATACACATCTTGAAATAAGGTAGGCCAATAGTACTTAGCTCACAAAAATTTTGCGTTGTAACTATGTAGAAAAATGTCCTCCACATGCCAAGTTGTGGAAATATTCTAGTAACTTGCTCTATTGAGCCTTGTCAACACAACGTAGAAAAGTTCCATCCAAGCTCCTTTTGTATAAACTATTATCCCATAAGACAAAATTTTATACCTTAAGCTTGATCATTCTTTTCTCCTTATGTGTCAAATGCTCCAGAAATTTTCCATATGTTAGAAAGTAAGCGATATTGGAATACCATTCATCAGTTGTAATAATGAATAGAATAGTTGGAATATCTTTAGAACTCACCTCCTTAGAATCAAAAACTCGATAACGATTGTTGTTAGCAATAAGCTAGCACAAACCTTTCCCACACGCCAATTTGGTGGGCTTTATGTCCATGTCATACTCTTGAATTTTAAAAATCTAATTACCCCTTTTGTACCAAATTATTGCTTTGTCAAGATTGACATGATAGTAGAATCAGGCACTAGTGCAATGGAATGACTGTTAAGTATGTAGAATAAAAAATGCTTCACTGCCTTAACCACATTGAATGCATGTTTTTCCATTTGAGAGTACTTCAATTCATGAGATTTTAATGGACAACTCATGAATGCAATATGGGACTCAAAACCCTCACTATTTTTTTGCACCAAAATTGTTGAAAGTGTATGCTCGAAATCATAACTGTACATAATGAACTCTTTAGTGTAATCTGAGCAAACTAACATTGGTGCATGCTCAATAGCTTATTTAATATCATTGATTGTAGCTTTACCTTCTGTAGACCAATGAAAAGTACAACATTTCCCTTGGAATCATATTCATGATATGACGTGTCTTCTTTGTGAAGTCAGGAACAAACCTTTGTAGAAAATTCACCTTTCTAAAGAAAGTGTGAATTGCTTTCTTACTCACAGGCAGAGTAAGAGCTTGAATTGCTTTGACCCATTCAAGATCAATTTTGATACCCTCCTTGGACACAATGTGACCAAGTAGTTTACCTTTTGTAACCCCCAAAATTGGATTCTTGGGATTTAAATGAATTCCATGTTGCCGAAACCTCTCTAAAACTTGTCTCAAATGATTGAAATTCTCTTGACATTTTTTGGAAAAGATTGTTATATAATCAAGATAAACTACAATGAACTTACCCATGACATCATAGAAAGCTAAGTCCATTGCTCGTTGAAATGTATTTCTGATATTTATGAGACCAAAGGAAATTTTGTGGTATGCAAAAGTACCCTAAGGTGTGGTGAAAGCGGTCTTATATTGATCATCTGTGTTGACTTCCACTTAGTTGTAACATGAAAAACCATCCAACATGGATATCATCTCAGATCTAGTTACTGTTTGCAAGACTTGATTCATCACTAGAAGAGGATAATTATCTTTCAATGATAACTAATTTAAATTCTTGAAATGATCCACACATACATGAATTTCCCCATGCTTCTTACAAATTGGAATGATATTAGCTATCCACGTTGAATGGTGGAAAGGAAATATGATCCTAGCATTCAACATATTTTGGATCTCTAAAAGAATGGCTCCGAAAATCTTAGGATTGTATTGCCTACTTCTATATAAGACAATGATCTCGCCTTCAGTGGAATATCGTGTTGAACTTCCTTTGGGTGAAAAGACTTCAAATCCTCATACGAGTATGCAAGTACATCAATGTATTGCCATAAAAATTCAAAAAATTGACCTTTCTCTTCAAGAGTACAACACTTTCCAATATTCACCATTTTAGGATCCACGTCAATTCCCAAGTTGATTTTCTCAACTTCATTAGATGATTCAAAATTGGATTGTTGCTGCTTTTTGACATAATGGTCATGTTTGTCAAAAAGTCTTTCTAGGGGTACCAACCCATAGGGAATCTTATTCTCTTTGAGTTGTAGAAAATCCTCACTAGTAATTGGATCAATTTCAGAAATAGAATCTCAGGGAGGAGAATCACTACCTTCAAAGTACAATTCATAAAAAAAAAATTCCTTCTCTAAAAAGGCCATAATCTGGTGATCATTGTTGAAAATTTTCTGATTGTTTGAATTGTCTAGAACACTCAGATGAAAAAATAGCTCAATGGTGTAGGTAGAACCATGGAAATATTTGTGTGGAATTAGGAAGGTAGCTGAAACTGCTAAGGAATTTTCTCTATCATTGTACTCTCTTGGGACAACGAAAATATTAAAAGCTTAAAACTCTTCTATATTGTCCTAAACCAAGTTACAATAATGCCTTAGTCATTCATTATTTGTTTGATACAAGTTTCTCACTTGACAAACGACTAATTCAGCATCACCTTGAACATGTAAAATTCTTATCCCTTTCCTTCATGCACCTTCCATTCCCAACAATAATGCTTCATACTCTACAGTATTGTTTGTGTTGCCAAACTGAAGTTTAAAAGAAAAAGGAAATGATTTTTCTTGAGGAGAAATAAAAAACAATTTCCTCTCTAGAACCTATGAAAGAACAACTGCCATCAAACTCAATTGTCCAAATGTCATTTGGATCACCAAGACTAGCAGTTTCAAAATCAATAACTTCATCATTAGATGAAGTTTCACCATCTGAAAGAGACAAATCATCTGAAGACGATTAATTTTTTGGTGAAGATGAGTTGTTACTTTTAGACTCTTGCTTTAACTTTTTAGCTGAAGACTTAGCATCTTCATGAATTTGCAAATAATAAGTCCCCATACCCAAAACTCAAAGAAAATTTGAGCTCTCAGATCATCTAACTTAGTCACCAAAAACTTGGATTCCCTTTCAAGAAGCAACTTTTGCATTACACCCTTTACGGGTATTCAAGCTTTAGACATATCCATATTCAACTCACCACCTACATCATTGCAAAATTTTCATCCAAGAAAAATACCATAGGATGCAGGAACACCTGCAACCAAGACTGTCATCTTGATTTTCTTATTTGGGAATGCTACAAAGGAAAACTACACACCTTTGCTTTGCCTAACCAAAGGTACTTGTTTATTCTCCATAGAAAAATAACGACCAAATGTTTGTAAGATTAAATCCGAAAGCAGTAGCTACCTTGGCAGCATGACATTATCATATGCATCAGAATCTATTACATACATAAAACCGTTAACAAGCAAAGAAATGTAGAATGGGTCTATTCTTTCAGGAACAAATGAAGGAATGGAAAGTAAGTTACTCTGAGGAAACTTAGATTTTGGAACAACAGGGATATCTGAAGATGAATCTCTACTAGGGTGAGATCTCTTATTCTTAAAAAATTCAACCAGTCTATCAAAGTGGTCAGAATTGGCCTTTAGATATTCAGCTTTAGACATTTGTATCTTTGTCCTCTTCGCATGATCAATTATGTCAAAGGCTTGGAATGAGATTATCAAGGAGGATGGGGTAACTTCATTGGTATGTTTTGAGAATGGAACACTAGTCTTTGGAACCTAAATATTGGCCTTTGGTGTTGAGAAAACCATAGGAGGACGAGTGGTACTTACTTTCTTATTGGTTGTTGTATCTTTGGGTTGCACTAACAAAGGAGTTCCCCTTTTAGCAATAGTCACTGGTGGTCATGAACTATCCTTTTCTTTCATCACATCAAATTGAGGTTGATCAAGTTGATTTTTTTTTTAACATGTGAACACAACATATGCATCACTCACCAAATCCTCTTCATCTGACTCATTCTCAACATGTAGATAGCCAATGTTTGAGTCGCCAACTAGATTATCTTCCTCCTAGAATTGATCGACATTTTCCTCTATAGGATATTTTGGTTGTGCATAATCATCTTGTTCAACTTCATAATAACCCATGACTGCATTGGTGGGTGGACCCTCAAGAGAAAGTCTTCCTTGCAATGTAGGAAGTCTATTCTAGTTTATATTACCAGAATAGATGGAAGAATTCAAAAAGGTTCTCCTCAAAAAATATTTGTATGGAGGATTAGATGGACCTTGAGAAACTTGTTTCTTTAGAGCTAGCAATTCATTTGCTAGTTTTTGTACCATAGGATCAATCCTTGTGTTGGTAGATGAAGATGATGATGCTTGACCTTTGATCCTATTTGTTTCTTTTCTTATTTTACCGACCATAATCAAACCATCTTCAAAGCTAGTAGTCAACTACTGTGCTACTTCAAGATCAGCTGGAACTGCCCTTCGCAGGGTATGTGCAGGATCATCATGGAAAAAATAGGCCCTTAAGTGGCGAAAAAATTCAAAAAAATTAGAGTTAGACAACTTGATGTAAAAATTTGAATAAGTTATCTATATTGTTTAAAAAGTATGTAAGAATAGAATCTGTAGCAAATTGAATTTAGTTTCTAAACTACTAGGTTTTTTTTTAAATCTATTTGGTGAAAATTTGAAATTCCAATGCAAGAGTACTTAAATTTTAGGGAAAGTAGGTGTCTTTCACCACCCTAACCACAATAAAATGATAATTATTTTTATAATATTTTAGATATAAGTAGAGGACTCCATTTCCATGTGATGCATATATTTTTGTAATTTTTTTTCCATGTAAATAATTAATTATGAATTTTTTATTACAAATTTTAGAAAATATAAAAACTCAGTGATTCTCACTAACTTTAACTTGGTCAAAACTTCATAAAATTCATTTTTAAATCCTATAGTATGCAAGCATGTTTTAGATTCAAAAATGTGACAATCGCTTGAAAGTTATAGATGTTTTTCAATCAACCTATCGCTTAGGACTTTAGTCAGAATTTAAATAGAAAATGAATAATAATTACTTATTAAATTCAAAGTAAAACATAATTTATATTGGTGGAAAGTTGAGAATCTCTCTTTAAAACCCTTTCATTTCATCAATTTTGGGTAAAAAAAAAGTCATCAGCCACATACCCTACACATACCCATCATATCGCCACTTTTTGGTCCATCATGATCCTGCACATACCCCGCAACAAGAAACTTACCTCTGGTAGTTGCATCTTAATGAATAAATATTTGAGATTATGAGTGGTTGGCTTAGCCTCAATAGGAATCCTTGTTACCAACTTATTGAATCTAGTGATGAACTCACACATTGGTTCATGTGCTTCTTTTCTCATTGTTGTAAGTTATGCCAACAAGGTATGTGCATCTTCTGCAAGCTTAAAACATTCTTCAAATTTAGTACAGAGAGTAGCCCAATCAGTAATAGTACTAGGAGCAAGAGTATAAAACCATTCCGTAGCTACTCCTTGTAAGGTCTCAATGAACAACCTTACGGAAACATCCTTTTGTTCAACGCCAAGAAAATTACATACAATATATATAAACTAGCAATATGTTCATCAGGATGCTACTTACCATCACCATAGAACTTGGGGATGTTCTTGTGAGAAATGCGAGGAAGTTCATGCAAAGGGGATACCAAATTTAAAGGGCCAAAAGCATTACCCCAAGGTCCAACAGGTGGTTGAGGTTGAGCCATAGTGCCTTTAACAATAATTTCTTGAACTAGTGTGATAGGTAAAATTCCCACAAAATTAGAAGATTCGATTAGAAGTGGTGATATGATTCTTCAAGGAGGATAACTTCCTATATGCTGTAATAGTGACCTTGCTCATGAAGGAGAAGGGATAATATTATGGCATTGCAACAACTCAAAAAATGGATCAACTTGACCTTGTACCCTTTGACTGCGAGTATATCTTTTGTATGCCAAAATGTAGTCCTTGAAACAAAATGAAAATAAGCAATAAAAGATATTCACAAACTTGCAATAATTAACTAGAATACTTGTCTACTTCAACCAAAATCATTACACTTCAATTATGTATTCATATCCCTATCAAAATCGCCAAAAAACTATTGGGTGAATATTTTGTGATCCCTTTACAAATTACGAAATAGTGATTTCAGCCACAGTTATGATGAGATAAATCTCTCCTCTCAGAAAGGGGAAGCTTCGTTCTTACTATTTATTGAAACAAATGTAAACTATGCTATGCTAAAGGTATTTACACTAACTTTAACCATGTGAGGGGTGTGTTACATTCATCATTTTCTCTTCTTTTAGAAAAATATGTTTACAATGCTTCACAGTAATATTCAATAATGCTTCTACACTTCTAATATTAACCTAAATAGTAATTGCCAATATTCTTGATTAAATGTGTGAATAATCAAAGAGTACCAATATGAAATATGTGACTGGAAGACACACAAAAGTATAAAGTCTTTTTGCTACCTTCAATGAGAGTTCCATAGTAACCAATGACATAAGTTGAAGCACAAAATGTTTCAACTCACTTCACAAAGAGATTCACGTACCAAGTGAATAATCCCAATCACAAATTCTTCAAATTATCCTCCAGAAAGTATTTTTGAAATAACCGTATTGCCAGTTGGAGCACAAAGTCTATCAACTAACAATACCACTGATCAACGAAATGGATAATTACAAGCTCATAGTCTTGAAAATTCTCAACCAAGAAACGATTTCAACACACATAATTTCAAGTAAATGATATAACAAAAAGTTTATATAACTTATCTTGAAAGTCCTCCAATCTTAATAAAGAAACACCACTTGTCTAATCAATGTAAAATAAATCAATAATAATGACATAAGAACATCCTTATTCATACAAATTTGATTCAACACAAATTTTGATACCAAAACTACCTTCTTTATTAATTGGAATTGATTTGCAATTTGAACTCAAAGTCTCAAAGTTGATTCTCAATTTGGGTAGCACTTCATTGTAATGGATTAAAAGGTCCAAAATACAAATGAGCTCTCTCATATTTATAGATGAGAGCCAAGAGCTAATCTACGAAAAAGTCTAACTACTTTGACTTATTCAATGATGGAGTCCAAAATTATTAAAGGACTTCATTGTTGTTACATGTATTTACAATTTGAAAAATGACATGTAAATTATCTTCAACTAACTACAAAAACTAGTAAATGACAAAAAATTGAAACCTAAACTAAGGCATGATCAACCTTCTTCAACATTCTTCATTAGGAAATCATCATGTTTCTTCAGGATCGTCTATTCTTCATTATCTGGCACTGAAGTATGTTTGATGATGCAACGAGCTCTTGATATTGAATCTCTAACAGTGTTGTAGGCTTTTTCATGTCACCCAAGGTACTATTTTAGGTTCTACAAAGTTAATTAAAGATCAAAGATTCAATCCATTAGAGGCATTGAAAACGCTTGGTCTTCAAATTCCTTTTGAATCATGCTAACAAACTGCTAAACATCGTTTTATGGGGGAAGTAGTTTTTTTCTATCATCTCGTACCTTACATGAAATTTATTCAATTTCATTAATAAGCTACAAATCATGTCCTTCACCAAGTTCATGTGTAGATTGTAGATCATTGAGTAAGTTGGTGAGAATAGTGCCATTATGAATTAATGACTTCAATTTCCACATACATGTCTCAGTTGGGAATGATTCCAAATTCCTCTAGTTTATCTATTATGAGTTTCCTCATTTTGATCCAAGACTATACTTTGTTTTCCATATCCTATTTCTCTTGAGAGAAAGCATTGGCAGCATCATCCAATTTTGCTTTTATGCCTTCCATCTTTTCCAACTTCCCCATGGCAGACCCTAGCATTTCTATTCCCAATGCAATCAAGCGGTCAAGATACTCACCAACCACTTTTCCCCTAGTATGTACCTTTTCCACGTTTGGGATGATGGGATTCTCAACACCAACTACAATTGCCTCAGGCTCGATGGATTCAAAAGATTGAGTGATCTTCTATAGCATGACCATAAGTTGCTCTATCTTAGCCTTGTATTGATCTTTCATGTCTTCTTCTCCTTGTCAAATTTCTCTATTAGAGAATCTTGGGAAGATTGAACATTTTCCTTTGCACTATCATGAGTCACCTTGCTTAATTCTACCCTTGTGATAGAGTAGTTTACAATATTCACTTCTTCATAAGTTTTGTTAGAGGGAAGCTGAGCTATCCACTAGTAGAATTTGGCAAATAAATGACTAGGTGACTAAAACTTTTAGTCACAACAACTAAAAATGACTAAATTCTACTCTTTTTTTGCAACTTAGCTATAAATGAGTAAATAAATGACTAATTTGGTCTTTGAATAAAAAATTATTTAGTCAAAGAAATAAAAATGACTAAATAGTTAGACATCAAATCCAAATTAGACGGGCGGGGGCCCTAGCTCGGTTGGCTAAGTAATTATGTTGCGGCTCTACTGGTCACGAGTTCTAGTCTCCCCCGTCCCATGGTACCAGAGGGCGTGTCATGCCAGCGCCGCAGGTCATGTTAAAAAGTTTACCAGTGCACTACAGTTTATAGGGAGTCGTGCTACCCGATTCCTGCAGTCTAAAAACAAATTAAAAAAAATCCAAATTAGACAAAAAAATTTTAAAATAATTTGGCCAATTATTGGCGCACTGTATTCATGCACATGATGTATTGGCGCGATTATTCACTTTCATTACATATTCATTCATCTCGTTCATTGCATATTCATTCATCTCACTTGACCTTGTGACCTTGCTTCATTTGTTAGCCTGGCATGAGTCGTTTTGATCAATTATTGCAACTACTTGCATGGGAAACAAGGATTCAGAGAGAACCTGAAGACTTCTAAAAAGGTGGGCAAGGGCAAGGAAGTCAGAGCTTGTTGAAATGAATTTGAATTCACCGAGGCCCTCTGTAGATAAATTGGATTTGGGGACGCTCTCTACAGCGAATTCAGAGGTAATTCAAAACCCTCATTACATTAAACACAAATTCAAAATGATCATTACAATCTACTGCTCTTAATAATGTTCTTTTACAATCTTGCCACTATTCTACTTAATAATGTATTCAAGCTAAATATAATAAAATATGGGTGTTAGTGCCAAAATAGAATTTTCTCAAAAAGTTTTGATACATTTTCACTACAAGGGAAAACTGTCCTTGTGCAAAGTAAACATTTCCTAGATTTACCCACACATCAGGCATCTAAACAAAGATGTTTCTTGCAGCAACTTCTTGTACCTGTGTAAAGATTTCCTTTGCAATATCAAATTGACCCCTTTCAGATGGCTGCCCCCTTTGCAACATAAACATTTCCTAGTCTCTGTGCCAACAGTTTACAATGGCTACCCCATTTGCAACATAAAAAATTTCACTACAAGTGCAAATTGTCCTTGTGCAAAGTAAACATGTGCTAGATTTACCCACACATGAAGCATCTGAACAAAGATGTTTCCTGCAACAGCTTCTTGTACCTGTGTAAAAATTTCCTTTCTAATATCAAATTGACCCCTTTCAACTAGCACAATGGCTGCCCCATTTGCAACATAAACATTTCCTGGTATCTGTGCCAACACTTAAGTGGCCCCTTTTATGACATTAAGATCCTCTTGAGTTATTATTATACTCCTATTTTCCAAGAGAAAAATCCACAAGGCCCATGGGAAATGAATGATGAGCATTTGAGTTTCAACTTGGCTTCATTTTGAAAAGGGGACATTACATTGTACAAGATTTGTTTAACAACAAAAAATTTTAATCCACCTATTTGGGACTATAAAATAAAAATAGAAGAATTAATCCATTTTCAATTATAGTTTTTTTTAATCTAGAATTTGATAGAAATATAAAGCATAATACATTGAAGGACACATAAAATGTTCTAAAATAAAGACTAAATAGGTTGCCCAAGAAAAACAAGAAAGAGGAAAATTGAAAATATAACATATAGATGATTCATTTGAGGTTTTTGATAGGATCTCATTTAACTATGTCAAATGGATTTGGAAGGGACAAAGCATATTTGATTGAATAATTTTTTTAGGTAGCTTATCCATCGTCATTGTATGCATCATCTTCTCTTGGAATCTATTTCTACAATGCAACAAGCCTAGAATTGATTGGGGATGCACTTAAGGTGGATAAAAACTCATCAAATGCTTTATGTATGCTTGGCAACATGGAACTGAAAAGAAATGAATAGATTAAAGCAAAAGAACACAATTAAAGTAGCATGCCAACTTGTCTTGGTTGATGAAGAAAAACGAAAAGTTGATGAAGAACGAAGGATTCAGATGGAAAGGAGAAAGCAAGAGGAAGAACTTCGGTAGGTGATGCAACAAGAGGAGCAATTTGAATGTGTGAAGGAATTATGGAAGAGTAAGCATAAGGATAGGGATGATGATGATGATGAGGCTGGTCAGTCTAAGAAAAATAAAAGAAGGAAAAGAAGAAAAAGAAGAAGGATAAGGACCACAAGGATTATGATTCTTATATGGAGGAATCTGATGTTTCCATGGAAGATGAGGAAAATTATATGAGTGATAAGGCACAAGATGATGCAGAAAATGACCAAGATCTTCTTGTAGCTATAGGTCTAGAAGACTCTAATGATGGCGAGACAAATTCTCTAGTTTCGATAAAATCATGAAGGAGACATGCATACTCTAATTCTAAAGATGATGAACCATTGTAGAAACAGAGTCCGAGAGAAGATGATCCATATGATGATGATGTCTAGGCTTCCTAAGCTTTAACTAATCCTAGCTCCTATTTTCCAAGAGAAAAATCCCCAACACCCATGGGAAATGAATGATGAGAATTTGAGTTTCAACAGATTCCAAGAGAAGATGATGCATACAATGACAATGGATAGGCTACCTCAAAATTTTAGTCAATCAAATATGCTTTGTCCCTTCCAAATCCATTTGACATAGTTAAATGAGATCTTATCAAAAACCTCAAATGAATCATCTATATGTTATCTTTTCATTTTTCCTCATTCTTTTTTTTTATGGGAAACCTATTTTAGTCTGTTGAAACTTAAATGATCATCATTCATTTCCCATGGGCCTTGGGGATTTTTGTTTTGGAAAATAGGAGCTAGGTTTGGTTAAAGCTCAAGAAGCCTAGAAATCATCATCATATGGATCATCTTCTCTCGGACTCTATTTTTGCAATGGTTCATCATCTTTAGAATCGGAGTATACATGTCTCCTTCATGATTTTGTTGAAACTAGAGAATTTGTCTATCATCAGAGTCTTCTAGACTTGTAGCTACAAGATCTTGGGAATTTTTTGCATCATCTTATGCCTTATCACTCATATAATTTTCCTCATCTTCCATGGAAACATTAGGTTCCTCCATATAAAAATCATAAGCCTTGTGGTCCTTATCTTTCTTCGTTTTCTTCTTTTCCTTCTTATGTTTCTTCTCAGACTTACCAGCCTCATCATCGTCATCATCCCTGTCCTTACACTTACTCTTCCATGATTCCTTCACATGTTCAAATTTCTCCTCTTGTTGCATCACCCACCGAAGTTCTTCCTCTTTCTTTCTCCTTTCCATCTGAATCCTTCGTTCTTCATCAACTTTTCATTTTGCTTCCTTAGCCAAGACAAGTTGGCGTGCTACTTTAATTTCTTCTTTTTCTTTAAGCCAATCATATGTTTTCAGTTCCATATTTCCAAGCATACATAAAGCATTTGATGAGTTTTTATCCACCTTAAGTGCATCCCCAATCAATTCTAGGCTTAGTTGGATCTCATTCCAATCCTGAACCATGGCTGTGAAACGTAGATATGCATCCATATAATCAGGAAACTTGAATAATTTTGGTTTGTATAAAAGATTTTCTTTTTCAGTATCATGTAGCTATTCAAACAACCTAAATAATTAAATAGTGTTGTGACTTTATCCCATGGTAACTCAAGTGAAACACCACCTTCTTCTAGTCGATGGAAGAATTCCATATCCTTAAACCACACAAAAAAAACTGCATAATTGGCATTGGGGATTTTATTTATGAATTCAACCCAAATGCCATTTCCTAATGCCTCCATATAAGTTTTTTGAGCCAACTCTAGTTCATCACATGCAAAATGAAGAACCCCAATGTTGTTTAACAATTCAATGGGCACTTCTTCTCTTCTCGTCTTCAGAAGAGACTTTGTTGTCTTAAGAGAATCTAAGGCTGCACTAGGGTCTGTCGATATTAATAACTCACCCATCTTGATAAATGCATGGGAATCACATGGATCTATGCGAGTTTCCTTTCTTAAAATTTCCATATATATGGCCTACAACTTTTAAGCTCCCACACTTCTTAGGGTCGACCTCCAGAACCTTTTCAAAATTTGAGAGAGAACTCTTAAGATCTCTCAGCTTCAATTGAACCTATCCACAAAATCCTATGGCCTCTGGCTTTCCTTGACTAATGCCATGTAGTAGCAGCCAGTGGTGTGATAATCACCTTTACTATGATAAGATCATGCAAGATTATAATATGACTGAGATTTTATGAGAGGGTGTTTAGTTGAAACAAGAGTTGTCTCAGTCAACTATTCCACAAGAAAATGTTTCCCTGTGAAGAAAAAATGGCTTACTAAATGATTCAATGTCACTGCATAGTACGGATATAATTCAAAGGCTCTATGCATATTTTCCATTCCTTCATGAACACTACCTTTTTCACTAACTGTGAGAATCCTATAATTAAAAAATGCACAAAACTGACCACGTAGATTTTTCCTCATTTCAATTGCAAAATTGCCAAAAAAAAATGCATTTAAAACTTGCAAATAAAATCACACTGATTTTTCGTGCCAAAAAAAAAATGAGACCATAGCTTGTTGCTTACTATTATGCTTTGATAGATTTTTTCCAAGCCTCCATATCTTGTTTGAAATCACCTATTTTAGGCTTTTAGCCATAGTAGCAAGGTAGTGATCTGTTTGATAAAATGCTTTGGTAGACATGTATGAAAAATGTGGTAGCATAGACAAGGCAATGAACTTTGGAAAAAATGCCTCAAAGAAATGTGGTCTCATGGTGATGGAACTCCATGATGAATTCCATGAAAAGAGAATTGTTATGGATTGTCATGGCATTCCATCACCATGAGACCACATTTCTTTGAGGCATTTTTTCAATCAGTTCACTGCCTTGTCTATGCTATTGCTTACTATTATGCTTTGATAGATTTTTTCCAAGCATCCATAGCTTGTTTGAAATCACTTGTTTTAGGCTTTTAGCCATAGCAATAAGGAAGTGAATTGTTTGATAAAATGCTTTGGTAGACAATATGTATGAAAAATGTGATAGCATAGACAAGGTAGTGAACTGTTTGAAAAAATGCCTCAAAGAAATGTGGTCTCATGGAATTCCATGACAAGAAAATGCAATTGGAAATTGCTCCTATTTATTAGTTATGCAATGTGAAGTAATTGCATAACTACTTAGGTTGAATTTGTAAAAACTATATTGTAATTAAATTTTTTTCATCTATCAACATCTAGTTATTAGTTATGCAATGTGAAGTAATGCTTTGAGTTTGAAAGATGTGCAATGCAATGTAATTAGAAATGCAGATGATTATGAACAAATAATTGATACCAATTCATAATATACCCCTTTATTCTAACCTAAAATACATAAAAAATCCAATCATACACAGTATTATCAACAAATAATTGAGACTAGAATTCGAGCACCAGATTAAATCTTCTTGTCCATTGATTGCTTCAAATAGATATTACAATATAACATAAGTCTCCTCATATATGTTTCTATAAATTCCTATGATGATGATATCAAAATTCAGTCTTGGTTTCTCTTTTATAAGAGAAGCAACAAGCTTTAGACTATTACAAAATATTACATCTTTTCAAAATGCACACCTCTTCATATAAACTAAACTAAAAATTAGTTTTCTTAAAACATAAAACAGAAAAGTAGATAACTAATGAAGTCTGCAACACTCGTGACACCATAGTCTATTAATATCTGTAAGGAACCCATGATCACTAAAGGTATGTTCAAGTTCCTTTCTCCATATTAGTTTACTTGAATGTGCGGTTCTTCCACTATGACAACCCCAAGGCTTACTGTCTGGGGGGAGGACCCATATACCTCTAGTACCACTTGTACACTGTATAATCATGTGGCCATTTGTATTCTTGAATTTTCAATATATTTGCAAGGTGAATCTTCCATTGGTTGTCTAGTAATGCCCTGCCATCCATGATAAACTTAGAATATCTAGCATCCAATGCTATTACTCCATCCATGATTAAGTCAAACCTATCAAGACTCAACTCACCATCCTTTTGTATGCAAGTGATGCACTGTGGAACAATCTAGCCAAATTCACTCTTCCATTCATTGAGGTCGTTCAAGTGGTCATCATCTTTCAATAGTTTTGGTACAAACCACTGATTCAGAGTATGAAATGAATCTATTCTTGTTCTGATCTTTAGGTCCTCTCTTGCATATATTGGAATTTATCTATAACTATTTTGTCCATCTACTATGTAGGTTTTAATGATGCAGGAGCCTCAATACTCCTCTGTAAGATTCTACACAAGGTTACCGATGTGTGGTGTATAGATTGCCATTTCTTAAAAAGGGGATCCAACATGGGTAGATGTGTTTTCATATGATCAATTTCCTGTGTCAGTGAGCTGTAGCAATCATACACACTTTCCAACTTATCCACAATTAACTTTATCCTATGCTCGAGGACCTTCTCTAAAACATTGCAGATTTGCTTACT
Source organism: Sequoia sempervirens (assembly GCA_007258455.2). Taxonomy (NCBI): domain Eukaryota; kingdom Viridiplantae; phylum Streptophyta; class Pinopsida; order Cupressales; family Cupressaceae; genus Sequoia; species Sequoia sempervirens. Next base: position 194,755,314 of record VDFB02281492.1, read on the forward strand.
CACTCCTTTGCTACCCTCATTGTTGTCTTTCTTTAACTCTTCAATCTCCTATCTAAGAATGCTCACTTGTTTAGTAGAAGCACTTTCTATATGAACTGGTGGAGCAAGAGGACGCTAGTATAACATTATTTCCTTGTTCTGTGAGGGGCCTGCTCCTTTCAACTTTTCCTTCAAATTCACATTTTCCATGAACAATTTATTGAATTCATCATTTAAAAACTTTTGTTCCTTTTCCTACTCTCCCAATCTAGCTTCCATCTCCTTAACTACAGCTCGAGTGAACATAGTTGAATGCATTTTCATGGTTGCAACTTATAGAGGAGATGTATCCTTTAATGTTTTCATCATAGCTATCCCTTTCATTTCCTGCACTACATCTAGTAACCTTGGTTTTTGTGTACTCTTTTGTTTGGCCTAAAATGCCAAGGTTTCAATCTTAGGGTTATACCCTATGCCACTTACCCCTTCATCTAAGTCAAACTCAACAATCAATATTGGGTCCTCTTGTGTTCTCACTTGATCAAGTAAAAACATTTTCTTTAATTCCATATCAGGGACAATAAGTATATTAATTTTCAAAACTATCTATTCAGCCTCTTGTAGACTAACATCAATATTATCAATGCTTAATTCAATAAAATTTTGGGCTACTATCTAGTCATGTTGGGATTCCTCAGCTCCCATCTTATTTATTTCAACCCTTGCTTCAAAATATCTCATTTTCATCTTAACCCAAAAGTCTTTATATTTAGGGGTTTTGATAAATTCATCATCTTCCAAGAACTTGTGAGATGCAACTACCCTATCATCCTCATGCATTTCTCTTTCTCCTTGTACCTCAATATCGGCTCTAGCTTCAGGCTCGTGGAATTCAGTTTTAGGCATATGTTGGTCCACTTCAACATCATCCTTGAAATGTCTTAACACATTAACTGCTTCTTCTATATCTCCAACCTCCTCACTTATTTCATAGGAAACACGTGGCTCTATCTCTTGTGTCTTTTGTTTTTTAGAAGGTGGTTGTTCAAGAGGTGATCCTAGAGAAAAAAGACATACTAAAATAGTATCCAGAGTTGGTTTTGTAATTACAATACCACTCGGCCTTTTGGAAGACAATTTGGCAAGGTCCCCCATAGCTGCTGCAGTCTTAATTAATTCATAAAACTTATTAATTATCATATCAATCCTCTTGATAGGATCTGCTTCCTCTACAAAATAACCCAAGAAATAATTGTGCTTCATCTTTATTTCTTCCTCAATTTTTTTCGTAATTTCCCATTTTCTCGTCCTATCATATGCCTATTGAGGAGTGTAACAATTTCTGATTACATCTTCATAGTCAATCTAGTGAGTAACCATCGCCTTGGTAATGAGGGTGCATCTTACAAAATTCATGTGACCCTTAGGGTCAAAAGCTCTTTCCTTTCCAGACTATAAAGATTACCTTGATTTTAGATAATTCTGCAACTCTTCAAGTGTATCGGATCCCACTAATAGTTCCCAACATGTTGTCAAATTGGGTTAAAATGTACCCTTCCTTTGTTTACTCATGGAATCCTTTTCCATCCATAGAATCTACCACATGAACTCTAAAAAGGCTAATTGAAGGGGGACAAACTTTGGCAGTATATGTGGGGCCTGTGGGCATCCATAAATCCTGATTATTATGGTATCTGGTAGGACAAACCAATCACCGAAGTTACGAGTATGGCCTTGCTTAGGTTTTAAAGCCAAAGGTATTATAAATTGTTGCACAAGTGTGTGTAGTCTTGGTGGTTGGTGGCCAAGAACTCTCATAATTTTGTACACAAAGTCATCATTGAATATCAGATAATTTGAATTCTTACATCTGTATTCCCATATATAACATCATGTTGCACTAGCAGCAAATTCCCCTGTTTGTCAGTATGACCCAAACACATCCTTTTGGTCCATCTATCTTTATTCTGGTACAATATCAGGTGGCACATCAAATAATATTGCTTGAATGTTATGGGGGCTCTATTTTCCATGACTTGTAGAAATGATTCATGCAATGCTCTCTCAAGATATGAGGCAAAATCATATTCAATGTTCATCTTAGGGTTTTGGATCCTCATAGCCATCATCATTAAACTAACTAGCATTCACTCTTCTGCATCTATCCCAAGTACTTGATAGAGAGCAAAGTAGGTTTTCTTGAAATAGAGTTGGAAATCTGAGACTTCAAATGGTTCAGTAGCAGAAGGGGATATAGGAATCACCCTATTATTCACACCCCTTTTCATGTAAATGGGGACTTCATCACTTCTATGGGTTTTCCTCAATCTAGTATATTATTCTTTACTTCTTTGAAAATCAATTCTAGTTAGGGCTTGTTTGTTTAGGTCAAAACATTCAATGATGGCCACTTTAGTCAACACAACTAATGGTGAACCATCTGGAAATCTCACAAACCTAGTAGCAGGATGATAACTCTGAGCCAATACGTTGATGAACTCTACATCTATAAAAACATTTGGGACAATTAACTTGGCCAAATCTAATTCCCATGGATTTGACACCGGAATCTTTCCCTCCCTCTTGTCATAAAAGTACCAAAATAGTTCCCACTCGAAGATAGGGATAAGGGCATCTCTACAATCATGAGCCACATCATTAAAAACATCCTTAAATACTCTCTTAATTGATTCAGGGAGTATATCCATGACAGACTGGTGTAAGGACCCCTTTTTAACCTTAGATTCTTCCTTTTTAGTTTCAAATTATTTCTTCTTGGGTGGCATGATGTCCTTTTTAGTTTTAGGTTCTTTCTTCTTGGGTGGCATGATGTTTAACTATCTTACTTCTAGTATATCTGAAATGCAAAATTCCAAATAATCTTTGACTCATAAAACTTAATTCACAGTTTAACTATCTTACTTCTCCTATACTTCTAAAATGCAAAATTCCAAACAATCAAGTGTACTCGTAAAACTTAATTAACAAGAGTTCTATGCACTTACCTGGGTTATGATGGTTGCAGAGCTTAACCTCCTCGAACTCCTAGCTCACTGGATGATAATTTTTGCAAATGAGTGCAAAGAGAATGTTGAATTCTTGGTTTAATGGCTTTGAAGCTCAATCATGTCAACATTAATATCAACCTTACACCAAATATTTTGCTCGTAGTTCAATTTTTAACATGCACCATTGATTTTACAAGATCAGACAGTTGATGTGATTCATGCATTTAATACCATTTTATCACCACCACTTTCTATTATAACTGCCATGAGATAGAGGGGTATAAACCACTATGCCGCATGCTTCTTTGCATTTCACTGCGGGGTAGTGGGATCCTTACCTCTATACCATAGTCTTGACTTGTTTAAATCACGGTGCTGTAGTTTACATCAACGGTTACCGCCATACCACATGCTTTGTCACATCCTTCCATGGTATAGTGGTTCATACCACCCTACTGCATGCCTTTATGATCTTCCTCATGGGATGGCAGATTATTCCTCGCTATACCGCACCCTTCATTTTTTCCTTCTTGCAGTATGGCAGTTTATGATGTATTTAAATTCTCTCATACTACCCAACCACATCCTCATCATAATACTTCTATAGTATGGTGGTAAACATCTTCATGTTGTTTGTTACACACTTCCATCCCACCAAGGGTTCATATTACTTCCGTGATATGGTGGTAAACATCTTCATGTTGTCTGTTACACACTGCTAGCCCACCAAGGGTTCAAATTACTACTGTGCAAACCCCAACCTTGGTACCTGCAAAACATGGAGAATAAACACCTCAAGTTAGATATTGCAAGCCAAAACAAGAGTTCCCCATGAAATCCATTTACAACCTCAAACTAGGAATGAAAATAGTGAAGAACACAATGAAAATGATGAAGTAAAGATTGAATCCTAATTTAATTGTGAAAACTCATGATGCCATGGGGGAATTGGTGCCAATTTGATGTGAAAATTGGCCCTTTCCCAATTCCTATGATGCAAGCTTCAAATGTTGAAGAGATTGATCCACTCTGTTGGTGAAGAATGGAGACTCCAAGCCAAAAATCTACAAAACCTAGCTATGACTCAATGATGATAGATGGAATTCAAGAGATATTTGAGCATGGTAACTTTGCTTGGATTGTGGATGATAAAATGAGGATATGGGCTCTTTATTTATAGGATTCCAAGATGGATGAATGCCCAAATTTGAGATTTGAGCTCTGACCCTTTGGCGATATGGCGCAACGACAGCTTCCCCTACACATTTTGGACCGAGTTCAGACCTACCAGCGGCCACCTAGCATTGGGGCACCGGTATGTGACCCTTACTGAAGCCTAGTTTTTTCATTTAACGCATTTATTACTGCTTTTAAAAGAGAGCTTGCCTCCAGCGGCGCTATTATAGCGCCGCTCGACATTTGAACTACACCGCTAATTGCCTTTTTGTGCTGCAGTGGCGCTATTTAGCGCTGTAGGGGTGTAGTTCAGAGTTTAGAAACTCTGACATTGGGATCGGGCTCGACGGGCTGGTTTGGGCATAGTGCACTACGACGGTGCTCCTTTCATGCAAACTATGACGCTGGAGGGTAAAGTGCACGGCGGTGACACCCTTTAGCTCTTTTTGGGCTTGAGCGTTGGAGTTTGAGTAAAATCAAACTGCGACGCCTTCACAAACTGTGCCACTGGAAATGAGCTCAGAGCGTTCGATGAGGAATTTTTCAAAAAATTTAACACAGTGACTTTCCTTGATGCAAGATGGGCCGAGGGAGCTCTACTCTTAGGAGCACTAGTCACAAGATTTGGTGAGCGTCCTATGGGACCTAAGTGATAGAGATCAGGACCGACTGGGAGCCACAGGATTATGGCATATTGCATATGCGGCACCCGTGCGCACCCACATAGGGATGTTGTCAGCGCTGACCGAGAGGTGGCACAGTGAGACATCGTCATTTCATCTTCCCATTGGCGAGGCGACTGTCACCTTGGAGGACGTTTGGCGCATTCTACAATTGCCCATTCATGGTCGTCGAGTGATCTATGATATGGAGGAGGGACATGAGTGCTGCATCAGAGTCCTCACCACATGGGACATCATTTACTATGAGGGACAGATTGAGCTCAAGTGGTACAGGGTTATCGCACCTCCCTTCCACTGGGCAGTTGCAGCGATTATTTCGGGTTTGGTTGCCCCAGACCGACAAGGGCAATATTTCAGTCCTGGCTGGGGTTATTGCTGGGAGAGGATGGTCTGAGACAAGCCAGTTCACTTTGCATGGGGACTCGTCCTTCTGGCTTCACTTTACAGGGACCTTCACGAGTACGTATACGTGGATGGCAGAGCGCTAGGGGCCAGAGTGACACTTCTTCATGTCTGGGCATGGGAGCACATTTTTGTGCTACGTCCACGGGTCATTCCAGTCCCGATGGGGGAAGAGGATGCCCTCGTGGCATTATACAGAGGCAGTGTATCCTTCACACACACTGGCGAGCATGGGATCCCCTATTGGAGGCGGGTCCTAGATGAGATGCTTGTCTTTACTTGGCATCCATACCTTGGTCGGCCTGGATGGGCCGACGATGCTGCTCAGCTCTTTTACTACCACTAGGATCAATAGAAGCAGGGGCGGGAGCATACGATGATTGAGAGGTACCTACCCAGGCACGTACAACGTCAGTTTGGAGAGCCACAAGATCGGCTTGATGACGACTATGTAGCCGTCTTTGCACGTAGCATGACACAGGTGTCATGGGGCCCTAGTATTCCTACCTCCAAGGCAGTTGATAGCTTTTGATAGTTGGTAGCCCGACCGTGGGCTTATGATCAGGGCTTGGCAGATCCAGGGACCACATAGGCCTACAAAGACTGGTTCAGACCTCCTCTTTAATTGACCATTCGAGGCGAGGATCGAGAGGTGCACAGGGTCAGAGGAAGAGGGAGAGGACGAGGGCGAGGGCGAGGACCGAGGGTTGAGATTCGACAGGATCCACCAAGTGTTCCCCCAATCCCACCAAGTTACAGGGATTTCCATATGCAGGATCCGCCAATCCCACCACCACGAGCTGATGGTGAGGATCAGGTCCATGTGCAGCCATGGGGACAATCAGATAGTCAGGATGCACTGATTGCATAGTTGTAGGCCCAAGTTCAGGCACTGACAGTGAAGAGAGACCGGGCGAGGACTAAGAGAGAGCAGCTCAGAGTAGAGAGGGAGTAGGCTGTGCAGCAGAGACAGGTTGCAGAGCTATAGGAAGCCACTGAGCTAGGCCGCAGGCAGCAGATTGAGAGTATGACAACCTCCTCTTCCTAGGGTATAGTGCCAGTATGATCGTACAGGGATGCTATCTGAGAGATAGAGTACTATCGTCGGGCTTACCATGACACCATACCTAGAGTAGATTGGGTCCCAGAGTACTTAGAGCGGGCCAGCCAGAGACCACCAGCGGGTCACGGAGACAGGGGTGAGGGCAACATTCACAGAGATCGGGCCTGATCCAGATGATACATTTTTTGTACCTTATGGGCTTGTTTTTGATAGCCCGATGGGCGTTTTGTACTGATTGACATATATGTACAGTGATCCAATTTATTCTATGTACTATGATAGTGACATTGATGATATGATATATATATGAGTCGATTTTGATGCGATGTATTTTGTACTCCTTTATTTATGCATGTATGATTTATTTCTATATGCTTTGCAGTGATGTTTTATGGATGCATTTATTTCTAATGATGTATGCATTATGATTATGACTAACAGATCTATATTATGCTAACCTATGATATGATGTGCAATGATGTTAACTATATGATGGTTTATTTTATGCTAATGCAATATGTGATATGGGTTTTAATATGTAAAATGATATGATCTATGGTATATGTGATGATGTGTGGAATATGCTTATATATAAGATGATTTATGGATGGATGTAATGGGATGGTCGTGAAATGATGCTAATGAAATGGTGTTAATGCATAATGCAATTGAGATGCTTAGAATAACAAATGTTATTATCCTAAGTGATGATGTATGTGATGCAATGATATGTTAATGCAAAGTGGTATGATGATGTGTAATGAGATGTGAACATAATGTGATGATATGATGTCATGATGTTATACAAGTATGAATTCCTAATGAATTAAATGCTTATATACCCATTGCTTTATGATTATGCAAAAATGATTATGGAATGCTTTTGTAGATGCTATGTGATGATTTAGATGGTAATATGAAATGGTTGTGAAATACAAATGAATGTTTATGCAATGATCAATATAATGCCATGAGATGCAATGTAATGGGTGAAATGCAATGACATGAATGCACCTATTTATGAAGAATGTTTATGATAAACTACTTATGATGATTAAAATACAATGCGTATGTTTCCTATATGATATGTTTATGCCATATGCTAATGATTTTTGGATGCAGGATCGATGACGATGATGGTGATGATGATCAACTGTCATAGTACCTTGTTAGTGTGGTTAGTAAGAAAAGAAGAAGTCATTTCAACAAGACACAAGATGATACACATGCAGATGATGATGATGATGATGATGATGATGATGATGATGATGATGATGATGACTTGCTGAGGAATTGGGATTTATAAAGGGCCATATTTTCTTATGTTTGATAAAACATGTGGTACAATGCATCGAGGTATAGAAAACCAGGATGGCGTTGTACCTAGTGTGATGGACTTTGACTCGATAATTAGATAGGAGTATTCTTGTTCACACCTGACATACAGAAACCTTGCTAGGATGCACTTCAAAAGTTTCAGACACCTCAGACCAAAACACAGAAAGGTAAACCTATCCATGGAATAATTGACAAGTTGCCCTAGACCTCTTCTGTATATACCTAACAAAGCAAGTATTTGTTGAGGTTATATTACGAGAATGTCCAACAAGCACATTAGACAAAAGATAATGATCATTGCCCCATTCCTATTTCTCTAAATTCTCTATTTTGGGATATCATCGAGACGTCCTTGGAATGAGCGCAAATAAGATAAGTCAAAAGATAAAGACCAAGTAAACAAACAAGCTGATGCTCTTCAATACCGCTAACGGAAAGAGGATGTGTTTTCTAAGATGATAACCAAAACTTATTGCCAAAAAGTAATGCCCATTGTAGGAAGGATTCATCCTAGGACATGTTAGTGGATGGTGGCACATCATTTCGTTTATAAGGGATGATTGATATGGGACCACTTCAGATGTTGTGTTGCCGATACAAAGAGACGACCAATTTGCTTATGCACTGACTTAGATTTATGACTTGATGTTAGGAGCTCTTCTTTTAATCTGTTAGACTTGTTTCTAATTGTTTCACCAAAGGTTGACAATGATGATCAGTTTATTATGGATGGTGTTATTGCGGGTGCAAGCGAGATGAGACGGATGGATTTTTTCAAATATTTTGATTTTTTTGATGTTTTTGCAATGTTTTGAGGCTGTTTTTGGTATTTTCAAGATTTTACAAATGTTTTGATTTTCGATTTTTCAAATGTTTTGGGATTTTCTGGGATTTTGACCAAGAGACTAACCTAAAGACCTATCCTAGGGGTCTCGAGGGTTGGTCAATAGACTAGCCTTGCCTACGTTATACACGTAGAGACCACATAGTTCAACTGACGACTTGACCGATTTACAGATGATGATATACATGATGAGATGTCAGTTTATTATGACAGACTCCTATAGGACTGACCTAAACGTCTCGGGGGATGATCAAAGATCAACCTTTCCTACATTCAAGCTTAGAGATGACCTAGTTCGACAAGACGACCTTGTTTTTGACTTTTTTTTACCGACTTTTTGACCTATTTTTGGATTTTGCTGATGTTTTGATGTTTTTGGATTTTCTAATTTGAGGACTTTAAGATCATACATGAATCTGATCTGATAAGAACATGCCCCTAGGGCGATGCAATAGACTACCCCAATAAAGGCAGGACAAACTGACCTTGAGGATGGGCTGAGTAGTACTAGGATGGATCATGATATGAAAATAGGACCAAGCTATGGTGCGGATGCGAGTGGATGAGTGATGGATGGAGACTTGAATGCGATGAATGATGGAAGTGAAATGGATGGATGATGTCGAACAAGCCGTAAAGATCTTGGTGGATGGAAAGTGCTTATTTACGCAAGGTGCTTGTTTGCCAGGTTTTCACCAAGGTACTTTCCCAAAGTGCCACCAAAGTGGTTTTCACTGGAGGACGATTTTTCTCTTTACTATTTTTTTTTTATCCTTTTTTCTAATTTTTTTGGATTTTTTGCTTTTTTTGTTGTCACCAAGATGCTTGTTTGCTAGGTTTTCATTGAAGTAACCATTTTTTCAGGACTTTTTCTGATTTTTTGAATTTTTTGGTTTTATACCCTGAAAGAATTAGGCATAAAACTTTTTGAGATGGGAGCTATTCATTGGCTCCTGCAAAGGTTCCCCTTCGAGTGTTGATAGCTGATATGCCCCTGACTTATAACTTGTTGTGATGATAAAAGATCCTAACTAATTAGGTTTGAACTTGCCTTTGCTGCTGGGATTCGGGACATTCTTCTGATTTTCTTTTAAGACTAGTTCTCTGACTTGGAAAGTCCTGCTTCTGATTTTCTTGTTGTAGCTCCATTTGAGTCTATTTTGATAAACTTACAAGTGATTTAAAGCATCTATGCCTGTCTCATCCAGTAGCTCCAACTCGTTTAATCTTGACACTCGGTAGTCCTCATCAGTGATGAGGTTTTGCAATGATATTCTGAGGGATGGGAGCTCGATTTGAATGGGGAGTACAGCCTCTGATCCGTAGACCGGGGAGAAGGGGGTGGCACCAGTGGGTGTGCGGATGCTGGTTCAATAAGCATAGAGGGTGGGATTAAGCTGCAGATGCCAGTCATGACCTGCATCATTGACTATTTTCTTGAGGATTTTGAGGATGGTTTTGTTTGTAGCTTCTACTTGGCCATTGCCTTGGGGATAGTACGGGGTGGAAAAGCGATGCTGGATTTTGAATTTCTCGCACAAGTCATGAACCTCCTGGTTCTTGAATGGTGTCCCATTATCTGAGATAATGGCTTGTGGGACACCATAATGATAGATGAGATAGTTCAGGATAAATTTTGAGATTTGCTTCCCAGTGATATATGTCATGGGTATGGCCTCTACCCACTTTGTGAAGTACTCAGTTGCAGTTATGATGAACTTATGGCCATTGGATGAGATGGGTGTGACTTTGCCAATGAGATCGAGTCCCCACTACGAGAAGGGCCATGGTGTGACGATCAAGTGAAGCTCTTGAGCCAGAGCATGGATGAGGTCCCCATGCTGCTGACATTGTAAACACCTTTTAGTATGATCATGTACTTCTCTTTCCATTGTAGGCCAATAATACCCCATCCTCAACAGTTTCTTGGCGATGGTCATTCCACTTGAGTGTGAACCACATATACCATTATGAACCTCTGTTAGAGTGGTTAATGCCTCCTCAGTGTTTAAATAGTGTAGCAAGGTACCCTCTATGCTTCTACGGTATAAGGTATCACCTAGGATGACAAAGGTTCATTTTAGTTTTAATGAGAGATCAGCGGGTATGACTCCTATGCGAAGATATGTGTAGATGTCATGGTACCAAGGATCACCAGGGCCAACGATTTCACACACATATTCTGATTCTGATACCTCGAATGTGGGAACGAGAAGTTGCTCAATCAAAAATTCATATTTCAGCACGTTATGAGGGATGTCTAATAGGGACCCAATTGTAGCCATGGCATCTACTGCTCTGTTGTTGGTTCTTGGAATCTGCTCAAATGTTATGTCAATGAAGGATTCCTTTAGAGTCTCCACCAATTTCTTGTATGGAGTGATCTTATCATCCTTAGTCTGATATTCATTATTGACCTAATTTATGATCAACTGAGAGTCTCCATACACCTTGAGAGCTATGATGTTCCATTGCACTACTATCCTAAGGCCTATAGTCAAAGCCTTGTATTCCGCTACGTTGTTGGTGCAAGGAAATGCTAATTTGTATGAATTCGGTATGCAATACCCTTGTGGTGTGATGAAGAAGACACCGGCTCCTGATCCATGTTTTGTGTACGAACCATTGAAGTATATTTTCCAATGGTCAGTTGCGTTGAGGTTAAAAATGGATTCATCTGGGAATTCTGAGATAAGAGAATTCTCAGAATAAATGGGTGCTTCTGCTAGTTGATCTGCAATAACTTGTCCCTTAATGGCTTTCCGCTCTACATACTCGATGTCATACTCTAATAATATCATTACCCATTTTTCCATTCTTCCTATGAGCATTGCCTTTGATAGTAGATACTTGAGGGGGTCAATTTTGGCAATGAGCTTTATCTTGTGTGCCAACATGTAATGTCTAAATTTTTGGGATGCAAACACTACTGCGAGGCAAGCTTTCTCGATGAATGAGTAATTTAGCTCATGACCGACCATTGTCCTGCTGATATAGTAGATGGCCCTCTCCGTTCCGTTTTCATCATGCTGAGCTAGGAGAGCTCTAAGGGTTGCTGTTGTTGCTGACACATATACGATCAATGGCTTTCTTGGGATGGGTGGCATTAAAGCTAGTGGTGTCAGTAGATATTCCTTGATTTTGTTAAATGCCTCTTCGCACTTGGTATCCCATTTGTACGCCACTCCCTTGTGGAGTAGATGAGAGTATGGGTTCTGCTTGTCTTCTAGTTGTGCTATGAACTGTCAGATGGATTAAAGTCGGCCTTGGAGGCCTCTTAATTGTTTTAATGTCGTTGGTGCTTCCAACTCGAGGATTACTTTCACTTTTGCTGGATCCACCTCGATACCCCTCATGGAGACTATGTATCCTAGCAGTTTACCTGATTGTACACCAAAGACACACTTCTTGGGATTTAGTCTGACTTTGTATTCCTCCAGTCTGTCATAGATAGCACTTAGGGTTGCTATATGATCTTGTCTCTTTCTTGACATAGCTAGAATGTCATCGACATAGTCTTCGACTGTTTTATGAATCATGTCATGGAATATAAATGTCATGGCCCTTTGATAGGTTGCTCCTACATTCTTTAGGCCGAATGGCATCATGTTCCAGCAGTAGGTCCCCCATGGACAAGTGAAAGCCATCTTATGTTGATCTTCTTTTGCTATCATGATCTGGTTGTATCCTGAAAATCCATCCATTAGTGATAGCATCTCATGTCCTGCTGTCATGTCTACTATCATGTCGATGTTGGGAAGTGGGAAATCATCCTTGGGACATACTTTGTTCAAATCTCTGAAGTCCGTGCAGATTCTAATGGCTCCGTCAGGTTTTGAAACAGGTACCAAATTTGACACCCATTCTGGATAATCAATTGGTCGGATAAATCTTGCATCTAACAACTTTTTGAGCTCCATTTTGACTAACAGAGCGATTTGAGGATGCATTTTCTGAAGCTTTTGTTTGACCGGATTTGCTTCTGGATACACTGCCAAGTGATGAACCATAGTCTCTAAATCAAGCCCTGGCATGTTAGCATAAATCCATGCGAAGTTTATTTTCCTTTCCTTTAGGAATGCTGCTAGGAGTTCTTGCTCTTCTGATAATAGTGATTCTACATAGAATGTGATATGCAGGGTCTCCTTTGTTCCTAGGTTGACTGGATTGCATTTTTTTGTCCAAGACTGCTGACTTCTCTTGATGAATAGCTCTTAGAGGAAGATTGAATCCTTCATCCTCGGGCACCTCAGAGAGGTTTTCACCATTGGATACATCCTTTCTTTTTACTATTTTCTTGCCAGAGAGTGCCACAATGTGGTTTTCACTGAAGGACTTGAATATGATTCTTAGTTTCTCACTTTTGAGACTGAAGGTTTCAATCGTTTCCCCATAATAGGCATGTGTGTCCAACTTCATTATAAAACCTGCCTTGTGATCTCCATCTGGAATGTTATCCCTCAATCCCATGAATTCTGAGAGTGCCTCATCATTTTTGAATGTATCGAGAACTGGTGGTCCTCGTTGGTCATAGTCGATCAGTTGGGGGTACACTAAATGGATCTCGTTATTTGGATGGTCTGTTTCAAAGGAGAGGTTGCTAATCATACACAGGGTGGTGTCCTCAAATAACCTAGGTAGATTGGTCATGGTATCTTCGTCATCGCTACTAATATAGGGCTCAGTTATAAAATTATGTGTGTCTCTACCTATGACTATTAGTGAGTGTATTTGTACTAGTACTGGCTGAGGAGAAATATTAACCATTCTAACTGGAGGACTTTGACCACGTATGGTTATTCTTAGAGGGGTACGTCCAAGACCATGATTTGTTATGGGTTGCGTCTCTGGCATGATAGGTATTATGAGCCCATTGTCATTTTGTCCCAGTCTTTGATTTCTGTCGTAGCCCATTGCGAGCATCATTTGTAGGCCCTTGCTTCTTTTGTCCATTGGTAAATTAACTGCTGGTCTTTCATCTTGATACAACATGTGAGATGGATCTACTTCAATAACCTCATGGCTAAGGTCTCCCCATCTTGTGAATTTAGGATAGTTTTTCGGATATGTTTGTGATGTGGAAGCTTGGTTTTCTTGTGGGCGTCCTCGTGATCTAGGAGATTGTGGTAACTCTCCTATCACAAAAGCATTGTTAGGGAGCTTGTAGCTTCCACAACCATCCTACTGGATGATGAGATTGATATCGGAGATGGTGGGGATGGTGGGGATGGTGGGTGTCTCTGTCGCAAAATTGGACGCGAGAGTGGCAGGGTCGATGTATGGTGTGGATGGGCCCTCATCATTTTTTGATACTTGGGGGATTTTGTAATACTTGGCTTCAAGATTTTTGCAATATGAAAATGGTTCAGGATCTCCATGGATGGTAAACTCTTGTCCATTATGTGTAAATTCCACACATTGGTGGAAGGTTGATGCTATGGCTTTCATCACGTGGATCCATGGGCATCCCAGGAGGATATTATATGGAAATTCAAGGTCCAAGACCTGACAGGTGGTTTCCATGAGCGTTGGCCCTACTTGAATAGGGAGTTTAATCATGCCCTGAGACACTCATTCTTGGTCATCATATGCTCTTATCGTGATGCCCTTTCCTTTGTCGATGGAATCTTCTGATATTTTCAGCTGCTTGATGAGGCTGAGAGAACAAATGTTCAAACCCGCACCTCCATCCACCAAGACCCTTTTGATTTTTCTCTTGTTTACAATGGATTCCAAGTGAAGTGCATGGTTGTGAGATGGTTGAGTAGGGAAATCTTGTTCAAAGAATGTAAGGAGATTAGGCGTTATGATATTTCTAACCATAGCTTGGAATTGCTCCACATCGAGATCTGCGGGGACAGTGGATGAGGCTAATGCTTCCTTGAGAATCTTTTTATGCGCTAATGAGTTTTTTAACAACTCCATGATGGAGATGTGTGCTGGCATTCTCTTGAGTTGGTCTAGGACATTTTAACCATTAGGCATGGATCTAGATGAAGGGACTCTATTTGGTTGGGATGATCCTGCAATGGTGACTTTTTCGCCTCTTGTGGTGACTCCACAATCTTCGGCATGGGCGCTCTTGATGGAGATGACCATGTAGTCCTCATTTAGGGAGGCAACGACCATTTCATACACATGATTTACACTGCCATTCCCTTTATCATTTTTATTCCCTTTGTTGCCATGATTCGTAATCGGATTCGTGTAGATTTTAAGATCCTGATTTTCGGTAGGTTGTTCCACGTTTATGATTTTCTTGTCAATGAGATCTTGGATGATATTTTTGAGTCTCATGCAATTTTTTGTGGTATGACCTTTGATTTTATGAAATTTGCAAAGTTGATTTTCGTTATGCCAAGGAGGTTTGACATCGGGTTCTTGGTAATTCTTGAATGTAGGAGGCTTGATGAGTTTTTTGTCGATCAACTTTTTCATTATGTCCTCCAATGGTTCCCCCAAAATAGCGTATTTTCGTTTGGGATAAATTTTGCGTTGGGGTGGTCCCCTTTGGTCATTGAGATTATTGATGGCTGGATTGTTGTTGGGTTGGTATGTTGTGTGATGAGTGTTTTGACGTTGATTTTGGATTTGTGGTGTGGGTGTATTTTGGCGTGGGGCACTAATGACCACCTTGGCATCTACGATACCATCATTAGTAATATTTTTATTTCTTTCCCATGTGCGAGGTTTATCATTTTAATTGGATGATGGGTGGTTATTTTGTTGTTCATGGTATGATGTTGATTCTACGGGTTGGGTCACAAGGGCTCTTTCGATCCTGAGTGCTTTGGAGATTAATTGCTCATATGTGGTGATGCCCTGAACCTTGAGATGAAATGCCAGGTGGCTTTCAAGGTTGGCTATGATGGTACAGACTTGTTCTTCTGGCATGGTCTACTTGCTCCGATTGGCCTTGGATCGCCATTGTTGAAGGAATGAAGCAAAAGATTCATTCTTTCCTTGTTTTAGAGCATATAGTTCTTCGAGACTAACATCCATTGCAATGTTACATGCATAGTTCTTAATGAATGTGTCCCTAATTTCTTGGAATTTTCTAATGCCTGAAGGTAAGCGAGAGAACCATTCTATAGCAGGGCTTGCCAAGCTCCTAGGAAATAGCCACATCAGATAAGTATCGTCATATGCGACCTCCATGCAATGAACCTAGAATTCCCTGATGTGATCTTCAGGGTTTCCCATCCCTCGATATTTGTCAAATTTGGGGATTTCAAATCCCTTGGGGAATGGTTTCATCTCTAAGCTCCTATCAAATGGATAGGGACACAAGTTGCTTGGTGTTTTGGTTGTTTGCCCTGATTGAAGGTTGGGCACTTGTTGCAAGAGCAACCTGAGTTGTGTCGTCACATCATTTTGTGGATCAGGGGGTGGGATGAAAGTGTTTTGGGGTGTTTCAATCGTGTTTTGGATGGATGGGTTGGTCAGTGTGTTGTTTGATGGTATATGTATGTTCTGGCGAGCGAGGTAGGCTTCTACCTGCTTTTGTATGAACAACGCTTGTTGTTGATCTTGCTGTTGTTGTGCTAAGATTTGTGCTTGTTGTTGCACTTGTTGCTATTCCAATAACTCTTTTTGTTGGGCTTGTTGTTGTTCCAACAATGCTTATTGTTGGGCTGCCAATTCTGCTACTTCTTGCTGCTCTTGGTATTGCTTTAGTGCTTGTTGATATGCCTGCAATTGTGCTGCTTATCTTTGTGCATTGAGCTGTGCTTGATATTGGGCTTGTTGTGCCTCATATTGAGCTTACGCTTGGGCTTGAGCTTGTGTTGCTTGTGCTTGTGCGGCTTGTTGTTGTAATAAAAGTTGTGCTTGAACGGCCCTTTGTGCTTGTAATGCTTGTGCGGCTTGGGCATCTTGAGCGGCTTGTTGTTGCACTTGTAATGCGGCTTATGCAGCTTGGGCAGCTTGTACAGCATGAGCAGCTTATTGTACAGCTTTTCTTTTTTGAACTTGTTGGTATCCTCTTTGAAAAGCAGCTTGCAATGTTGTGTCGTATTGGCTTGATATGGTGAAAGTTGGTGGTGGTGGATTTGGAATGGTGGTAGGTGATGATGTTGTGTTGATGTTTTGGGTGTTGGATAGTGCTATTCATGTGATTGGTCCTTGAGAGACCATGCTTTGTGATGTTATGGGTGTGTTTGATGATCTTGCCATTGCTTGTGCATTTCTCATTTGTGGTTGCAATATCGACGATAAATTTTGAGTGTTTGGTGCAATGCTTTGATTGATGGTTGGGATATAGGTTTGATTAATACTTGGTAGGGGAGGAAGCCCTAAATCAAGGAGTGGTGCAGATGATAATGGAAATGGCGGAGGAGGTGGAAAGGTGAGGGGTGTGAGTTGTTGTGAAAATGTCATGGTGTCGAATAGGCCCCCTGGTCTGAACATATCTCCCTCTTCTTGTGAATTTGTGAGAAGAGGTGTTTGAGGAATTGCGTGAAAAAATGATGATGATGGATCGTGATGGAATGTGAGAGGAACATTTTTGTGTAATGGGTTTTGGGGTATGTTTTTTTCCAATGTGGTGTTCACGTCCAATTTTTGATTATTAACAAGGGGATGTGATTGAAGAGCATTGAGAAATGTATTTCCCTTGTTGACATTAGGTTGGGTTGGAGCAAACAATGTTGTGATTTATGGAATGTTTTGCGTGATTTTTTTGGATGGAGGTGTAGATGAAATGGGGATGGTGGATGAGATAGGTGGAAAGGATGTCTCCACTATAGTACTTACATCAAAATCTGAAGGTAACTTGGCCCCTTGTTTTGCTAGTTCAAGCATGTATAACGAAGGGTTGAGTCTCATCACGATGTTGATGATTTTATGATTCTCCAGATTTTGAAGCATTTCAATCATTTCTTCACGAGACATTCCAAAGGTAAGATCCTCTCCTTGATTTTCTTCTTGCGTATTTTGCGAAGATGAGAGGGTCAATAGATTACTTGATTCAGCTAGATTCATTTCTACGTTTGTTTGGCTAAGATCGCTTGAAGCGGGTGTTTCTTTGTTGGCTTCCATACTCTTCTTGTATTGAGATCTCGTTTGAACCATAAAACAAGGATCAAGAATATGGGAGATGAATCTCTTGATTCTTTGGATTGATCTCTATTTTATGTACCAAAGTAGAATGTTTTTAGCTAGGATACCTTGAGGATCAAAGTTGATGTGATGATGATTCTTAAGGATGGATGATATAAATGTTTTTGGCTTTTGATAAATCTTGAATGAGATACTAGGCTTTTAGGACTTGTAGATTTTGATCTTGGTTTTTGGATTTGGGATTTTTAGATTTTGTCCTTGATTTTGATTTTAATTTTGATTTTGATTTTTGAACAAAAAGACCCTAAGATGTTGGATGATGATCTAAGGGATAGCTTTGTTCAAAGGATGGTGATTTGAATATGTGTGAGGAGAAGGATGCATCTCCCCGCACCTATTCAAACAAGATGATTGTTTTACTAAGCATATGAAGAAGGATTCATCTACATACACTAAGCTAGACAAGATGATTTTGATAAATTTGACTAAGTATATGCAAAAGGATGCATCTACACATGCCTAGCCAAAGGTGTTTTGATAAATGTTTTCAAGGATTTAGTCTCAATGATTTTGATGATTTTGATTCTGCCACAAAGCCTAGTATTTAAGGTTGATTTCAAGATTTTCCCAAAAGGTGATGATGAGATGATGTTGTTTTGATGTTTTGGAGGATGGATGAAAAAGAGATTTTGATATGTTTTGATCCTAAGATGAACCTAAAAAGGTACACTTTGTTTGCTTAGACCTAGGTATTGAAGAGCATGCAAATGCTTCCTAATGACCTTTGTAACCAAGAAATGATTTCATTTGAACATTCATTTTCGGATTTCCAACCAATGATTTGTTTTTCTTTTGGGATGGTGGGTCTTCAACACATATGAAAGTTCATTTTGCTTAGCTTTCCTTAATGTCTTTATTTTACCAAAAACACTTTCTTCAATTAGGTTTTCAAACTAAGATGTCCAATGTCTTAATTTCTTCAAACCCCACAAGATATGTTTATGTGGGAATTCAATGAACTCAAGGCAAGGGTTTTCCTATAGTTTACTTAAGGAGACAAATTGAGATATAATACAATGTTTAGAAACCTCTAAGGATGTGAATCCCAAGGGAAAGCAATAACATATGGATTGAGTCAATTTTATTTGTCTTCAAAAGGGTTTGAATTTTGGATGAGGTTCAAGTGTTTGTTTTTATGATGTTTTCGCTCAAGCAATGCATTTTGTAACCCAAGAATATGTACAATCCTATGGATGTGTAAGACAATATTTGTTGGATTCCCACTTGGACAAGTCCAGGTACGCTTATCTCTAGCGAATGGTTAGATGCTTGACCCCACTGGCTCCCCTCCACGACACTCACTTATACGGGGCAGCCAAGTATCAACACCCATGAAACTCCCATGGCATGTTTTCCATTTCTACTAGAAGATCGTAAAAGTGTGGGGTGGCTTGAGAACAACCGTTCTTGCACCAACAAATAGATAAAAGGATTTTGGAAAATTCTAGCACATGGGTTTTAGTAAGGACTTTCCGTTCGTGGAGATTGACCCATACGGCAAGAGTCCCCTTTTGGATCCATCTTGTCAGAATCAACCACGTGATATTGGTGTTTCTTCCAATATCCACATTTATATCCCAGTTGGAAATACTCTTGGCTTGAGAGTGTTACCAGTTGAGTCGTTCCCTTGGGTGAGTACTTTTTCCCCAAGGCAGGCCCTCTAGGATAGACAAAAGTGAATGAAGAACAATATTCGTAATTTGATCAATCCTTGTTGGCAACAAGGAGAGAGAATATACGCAACAAAGCCCACCACTCACACTCGCATAATCTGTTGTTCAATTTTAAGCCCAAATCGAAGTGTGGAGGTGATTATTTTGTCTTAGCTCAAAGTCATGAAAAAGGCATTTTGATTCTCAAGATCGCTATAAAGTGCGAGAGAAGCACATATGTCCTTTTTCAATGCCTTTAGTCTAAGTAAGCCCTCACGAAAAACAAAGCTACACTTGTTCTTTTTAGATCCTCAAAGAAAAAAGTGAGTTCATTTTAGAGCACCAAATCACAATTGAAAGACATTTGTTCAATTTGTTAATCCAATAAACGAAATCTAGTAAGTTGTTGATCCTATTGTTCATTTTAACCTTTGCAAGAAGAAATTGAAAGGTTATTTTTAAGCCCAAATGAAAACTAGTGTTCTAAGAATGAAAAGATAACAAATTCTTAAAGAAGTGTTAAACAAACACTTAAGTGTTTAAAAACACTTTGATTGGACAAAATATCATCACCATACTCCTTCCTTTGTTTTCGATTTCCAACCTACAAAGAAGAAAAACAGTCAGATTCTGGAAAAACACAGAAGTTAAAAACCAGAAAACAAAAGGTGAATAAATCATAAATCAAAAGCACGTGCTAAAAATTAAATTCTCCCTTTTGTTGTTTCCCAGTGTCGCAACTCGTGAAGGCGTCACAGTTTGTTCTCCCAGCGGTGCTCTCACAGTGTTGCTTACCAGTCAGCGGCGCTCTATGTCGGGACAAAGAGCTCAATTGCATTGCAATTTTCTCCCAGCGTCACAGTTTATCCCCAATGTCGTTGTTTACAAAAAATTCAAAAAGTCCTGCAAGTCAACAAGTCCAGCAGCGAAGTTAAAAATTTAATTTTTTTTGGCGGGATGAGTCCAGCGGTGTAGTTTGTGTTTTATGCGGTGCCATATAGCGATGCTGATGAACCTGCAGTGCCAAAACAACGATGCTGACGAGCCCGCGTTGGAATTTCCTGTGTATGAAGAAAAATGCAGAAATTTCAAGAAAAAATTAGAATTAATGATATCAAGCCCTCCTTCTAGCGCCAAATGTGCGAACCCCAACCTTGGTACCTGCAAAACATGGAGAATAAACACCTCAAGTTAGATATTGCAAGCCAAAACAAGAATTCCCCATGAAATCCATTTACAACCTCAAACTAGGAATGAAAATAGTGAAGAACACAATGAAAATGATGAAATAAAGATTGAATCCTAATTTAAATGCGCAAACTCATGATCCCATGGGGGAATTGGTGCCAATTTGATGTGAAAATTGGCCCTCTCCCAATTCCTATGATGCAAGCTTCAAATGTTGAAGAGATTGATCCACTTTGTTGGTGAAGAATGGAGACTCCAAGCCAAAAATCTGCAAAACCTAGCTATGACTCAATGATGATAGATGGAATTCAAGAGATATTTGAGCATGGTAACTTTGCTTGGATTGTGGATGATAAAATGAGGATATGGGCTCTTTATTTATAGGATTCCAAGATGCATGAATGCCCAAATTTGAGCAATGTGGGACTAACATTCATCCAATGATATGATGCCACTTGTCAAGCTATGAATGGATGATGTATGTGCAAGATTTGGGGTTTGTGCCAATAAATGCAAATATTTGAATTTCAAATTTGTTGAAATGACATGCAAGAGGGAAGGGAAAATGCAATGAATGCCACTTGGCTCAAGGCAAAGGACATGTAAGATGAAGTTATTGCCTTGTTGGATGTACATGTTGACTTTAGAAATTTTGAATTCAAATTGAGAGAATATTCCAAAAGATGCCTTGTGAGGAAAATAGGGATTTAATAAATGAATTAAATCTATTTTCATGTGCAACTTGCATTATCTAGAGGATGTGACATGAGACGAGGTTAAATTAATCAAGGGTTAATTAATTTACAGGGATTAGATGATGTGACTTATTTGACTTAGATTTATGGATTTATTTAAATCAAATAAGAGAGGAATATGATAAGAGGCTAATTAAATAAGGATTTTGATTTATTTAATTAAAAGGGATGGTGTTATATTAAATCAAATAAGGTTTAATTTATTTAATTTAATGAACAAACTTTAGAGATTTAATCAAATAAATTGATTATTTAATTAAATAGGGATAATTAGATCAGATGGATTGATTTAATTAACAAGAGAGATGACTTAATTAGATAAAATGATTTATTTAATTAAGAGACGAATATTGATGAATTTAATCAGATAGGGGGATTTGATTAAATGGTTAGACTGAGGGATGATTTGGGAAGAAATGATGTTAGTAAGTCAGGGTCAAATGCACGATGTGAATCAGTATATTTTACATGTCTACAACTATTGTGGGATTACGGTAAGAGACTGTTAAGGGATTTGAATTTTTTTTAGCTAGACATGTTTTTTCTTAAGTATATATATGATGAATTTTTGGCTTTGTATAGGTCTTTCAGTGTTAGTCAGACCTAAAAAAATTATATGTTCAATAAAAAATAAAAAGGAATATAAGGGTCAAGGCTCAGGTCATGGAGCTCAAGGTTAATTGTGATGATGGAACTAGGCAAAATTTTAAGGTTCTAACAAACCTCATGATGAACTAGACTATGTTTTTCCTTCATCCTGCTTGTGTTATGTTTTTATGAGTTCTTCTCTTGTGAATATATCTATAAGGAAAATTTGTTTGATACATGTAATTGTAAACAACTTGTTTTTTGACTGCAAATTATTTTTAATCTGTAAATTGAATTCTATTTTAAGTTTCCATTTGCAGTTATCAGTGGATTGGAAAGTCAACAGTTATCAACTTATGAACTCAATAAAGTTTTATTGATTCAAGTTGCTTATTTATACATTATTGTTTATTTGGACTTCAAGAAATGAAGTCAAGGACTATAAGACATAAATTAGATGATAGTGATCATAATGTTCAAATTCCAAAGATAGAATATGAGTGCACACGTACTGAAAAAGTGGCCAAGAATAATGAATATTTTTTGAGTCTTGGTTTGAAAAGGCAAGTTGTAAATCCACTAAGTAGTATATTATTTGTTTAATAGTGTTTAATCAAATTTTACAGGCAAGAGCTTTATGTATATAAGACATAATATGATTTTTTTTGTTTTATAGGAAAAAAAAAGAGTGCAAAGAAAATTTGGAGAAAAAAGAAAAGGAAAAAAAGATACAATGTCGTCATCTCGTAGAAGCCAATGCTTTTGTGACTAAACAAATGTAGTTGGTGAAAATGATAGTTGTGATGATGTGCAACCTGGTATAGCACATGGTGATGTGTAGCATAATATAGAACATGGTGATGTGCAGCATGATATAGCACATGGTGATGTGCAACCTGATATAGCACATGGTGATGTGTAGCCTGATATAGCACATGGTGATGTGCAATGTTGTGATGATCTCTTAGGACTAACTCTAAGAGAGATTATTGAAAAACATAATGGAAAAGGAACGACATGTATGCAGATGCTTTTATCAACATTAAAGGATGTGTTTAATAATGTGGAATCCATAGAGACCGGTACTGATCTACCTACTCATGCCACACCTGATGTGGCCAAGGAGCATGAAGTTTCGGTTAATGAAAGTCATGAAGAGAGACTGCTTGCATCTGATGTGCCTCAAAGTGCACCTGTTGCATCTAGAACTTTTCATTGAACTAGTCGATCAACCATAAATTCTAGTAGTGGTAATTTAATAGAAGATGTGGATGATTTTGTCAAAATACAAAAATTGAGTCAAGATTTGTACAGATCTACTAAGAGGAATGCAAAAGAAAGAATATTAGAAGGCAAGAAGCCATTCTTGCTGGAGGTATCAAGAGATGGTGAGCCCATTGAGCCAAATGCTGCAAAGTGGGCCATCGAGTTGGGTGTAAGATGTAAGGCCCATTTGGATATTTGTAAATCAAATTTTATAGAGCAAGAACCACGAGCTATGGAAAATGTTATACAAAAAATGGAAAATTATTTTGAGACTACTGGTGGACAAATCTCTAGAAAATATTACAAGCAAAGGATGAGAATTTTAATTAACAATTATAGATACATGTGCAAAAAAAAAATCATGTTGGGAAAAGAGAGGTTCAACTCCAGTCTATCTCCCAAAGAGTGGGAGGCATTGAGAGAAAGTATGCATTCCAAAGAATATTTGGTAAAGAGTAACAAAGGAAAGAGAGCAAGAGATAATGTGAGGGATGGATATACATTTTTTCAAGGTGGGTTGCATGCCAAAATGGACAAATTTGCAGTAAGTGTATGGATTTTTGGTTCAATTTACATTGTGTTATTTATTTCAATTTTTATTGAACTGACTATAGGTTGAAATTGACATTGTATTTTAGGTGAAAAATAGTAATAGAGAAGCAGGTGCAGAAGATATTGTCAATTATATGGCAGCACTAGATGCTAGTAAATCTAAGAGTAGGATGAAGCTGAAATCTAGTTCATCAATAGATATTTCACAGCCATTTGTTCAATTCCTAGTAGGAGCCTCTGTAGATCATGTCAACTCATATGAACAAGGGTACCAAAAGGTAATGAGTTTCATATTAGGTCTTAGTCACCAAGTTTCACAGTTAGTTGAAATCGTTAACCCTATGGTTTTTGCATGGAATGAGCATAAATCCATGGATTCAGATGAGGTAAGAGGCTCTATTGATCTCATTTCTTCTTGTTTGGCAGTTCTATATACAAATGCCTCTTAATATGTAGATTATTGAAATCTGAGTGTAGGAGAATCCAACCCAGTTTCTTTATTGTTGGAGTGATCCAGAAAATGTTATTTTGGACAAATTTATAGCTTGCATTCTTTAATTGAATATTGAATGCTTTGTATATTTTTTTGCATGATGGTTAAACCACATGCAAAGCAATTTTTTCAAAGCAAAAGAAAAACAAAAATGCCTTCAGTTTGTCAACTGAGCTGCCAATATTGATAGTGATGAAGTGGACAAGAATGCACAACATAGTTGGCTTAGTTGTCCTGAAGTTGAGGTAGTTAATATAATAGTTGTCAGTTATTTGTCCCAATGTTTTGTCATTCTTCATGCTTAAAATGTTTTTTTGGAAAAAAATTTATAGCTTTTGCATTCTTTACTTGACTTATATTAATTTTTGCATGATTATTAAACCACATGATGTAGAGCAATTATATGAAAGAAGGAAAAAAGGAAAAAGACCCTATCAATGAAACTTTCTATAAAGGTGTACAACTTAATGTTTGTAATGACATTGATATTGGTTATGATGATGAACACGACAAGCACTCACATGATATTCATAGTGGTAGTTGTGTTGAACTCAAGTTGACTGCTATGAAACCACATGCAAGTAAGTACTATTCAAGTAAGTAATGGTTGTTTTATTATGTAAATAAGGGTAATCATTACCTATTTGATAGAAGTTGGACATTAGAATAGTAGTGAAGTGTAATTAGCTAGTATACATAGATTATGGAATTAAGGGAGAACATATAACTTACATATGGAAGCTTAGAGCTTATTTGTAATAGAGTGTTTTATAAAAGCACATACAAAAACTAATTTGTTCCAAGACATAAGACATTACATACAACTATCAAAAACAATATGTGTGTTTTATATCTCAATATAATGTGTATTTTTTTTTGTTTTTGTAGACATTTATTGATAAACTCCAAGAAGGGGATATAGTTGAGGTTTTCGATCCGCATGATGGTGCTGTTGCGGGAATTGGGAAGATTCACTCACTATCTATTGTACATGGAGTCAAATTGAAAGGAACAAGAGATGAAAATGTATGTATTTCACATGTCTCAAGTAACATACCCATTCCTCATCCAAACAAAATAGATGATGTTGTCTGTATGAAAGAGAAACTAGGGACCTTCATACAGTGGCCACTAAAATATTTGAAAAAAATCACAGAGAGTTAGCCGTAAGTGCAAAAGAGAAAAAGAAGGGTTAGTGGCAGTAGAGTGTGGAGAGTGAAGTTGCAAACATAGAGTGTACTGAGCTTGAATAATTTGAACCCAAACAAAAACCAGAAAATATGATTAGGGTGTATATTCTGTGAGTAGAATATAGAATGTTCTATCTTACTGCACCTGTAATCTAAAACCCCTTGATTATGTTTTTCTCTTTTTTTTTGGGTTTCGATCATTCAAACTAGTGCATTATAGAAGAGGGGATATGTTGTTGTGTAAGCAGTAGACATAGAGAACAAGGGTGCAGAAAATGAAGTAAATACATAGTAGATAAAGAGGTGTAGAGAAGTGGAAAAGTTGCAGAGAGTGCAACATACATGTATGTGCAGTTGCAAATAAGTTGCAACATAGAATTGCCATCAAAATTGTAATATCTTGCATAACCAAAAAAAATGCATTGTAAATCAGTTTTCTCAGTCACAACACTGAGAAACATACTTTGTAATTGTACAAATTTCAAAGCAAAGACACATTTATGTCTTGTATCTACTATAAGAACACGTTTTCTCAATAAAATTTCAATATTTTTCCTTCTTAATAGTCATTTCATTATGTGTAAATGAATGATTGATTATGTTTTTCTGTGTTTTTATATGTTTAAACCTCAATTAAAGCATTGTGTCATTTCTAGCACTTATAGGGAGAAATCAGTGAACAAAAAAAATTGAATAAATATACTACCAACAGACATAAATCAGTGATAATAAATATGACTAAATATAATGATTATGCAATTAATAAACAAAGTATCAATATACCTATTAGTTGACAGAAATCAGTGAGCAAAAACAATCAAATAAACTACCTATTATCTCTCAAAATTTACACCCTAAACTGAACTATACAAGTTTCAGCAATCTTGGAGAAACATTGGACTCACTTCTATGTGGGACTGTTGGAATGAAGTGAAACCTTCGGGTTCTAGGCCGGCTCCTATTCAGATAAACATTTAACCGCATTTAAACTTGAAAGGGAAAAGGTGTAAGAAGAAAGCTTAAACAATAAACAACTGAAAACTTTAAATTTTTTTAAGGTGATACACCAGAAATATGTTGATATCTTGTTTAAACAACACACCACAATGAAAATATGACAACACTAAGTGCATAGGACACAAATTCGGTGTATGAGCCACTGCATAAGAAATTCCTTATAGATAGGTATTAAATTAGTTCCAGACTCTAACTTAGCAGGAAAATATAAAATTCTCACAACTAAGCAAGCCTAAACTATATAAAATTTCACAATCTATAATCTTTTCAACTGCAATATCTTCACTTCAGACACCATTTCAAGACATAACATGTAGGATTAAAATAAATCTCAGCATGAAACATCAAACTGAAAATAGGATAAAAAGCATACAAAAGCGAACTCCAAAGTAGGTCCCAAAAGCTCCTGAATTATCAAAAAATAACTGAGGAAGTCCTCAAAATATCATGAGTTACAAAGGTTGAATAATGCTTTTTTCCACAATCTCTTTTCTTCGAACTCCCCTTTACAAAGAGGCAAAAAAATGCCATATATACAACCAAAAAACCCTTCCCAAAAGAATGTGTCGCCCCCTCCTTTAGGGTTTACCAAAAAAATCAGCCTCCAGGAAGATCCGCCCTTAGATCTTTTGAATCAAGTTACTTCTGCATTAAATGTGTATCCCCATTGTCCATGTCGGTGAAGGATCACCCTCAGGAGAAGTTTTCAGATCTTTTACAACCACATCACTAACTTTTGGCCTCCGTGTCGACCCTCGAACCTCCATCAGAGCCACTTTGAATGCCCTAGAGTATAGCCATTAATATCGATCTACCTTCTGCCAGCAAAGATCCCAGCTGTCACTGAGACTCGTGGCCTTTTATTCCTTTTGGCTTTCCTGTGCTCAAGATCTTTCTGCAAGTTGACCATCTTCGAGAAGCAGCATCCGACCTCCCCTGCTAGATCCAAACACCATTGCTTCATCGAGCCGACCCATGCCACGCACATTCTGTTCATCTTCTTCATACGGGGAGTCAATCAGTCAAACTGCCACTGGTTCACCTTTAGTTCCCTCTGATTGGTTGAACACACTCCATGTAGGATTTCCAAGGGGTCAAAAGATTCTTCAGATAGAATTGCATGTTGGTGAGACACTAGTCGTGTCTCCCTAATGCAATTACACCCTACAGCAGCATCAGAATAGCATACAACTGTCGGTGAGACCTCATATCAAATGCAAAAGTCATATCGATATCACAAAAAACCATTGGCAAGACAATCGTTATCGGCCAGAGGTCATGGTGAGTGTGTAAGAGTTATATTGATATCCCTTTCCATTGGCAAGTCCATCGCTATCAGAAAGACTCTCTTAGTCGGCAAGATATTGTAGCGAAGCCAAAAGACCTTCGGCGAGACCATTCTATTTCGGGGAGACTCCATTCAGTCGGCCAGACATTATACCGATATCATTCCAAGTTGGCAAGACTCTCCTCGGTCGGCAAGAGGTTACAGCGAATCCCCTACCTTTCGGCGAGACTCTAGAGAGTCAAGAAGTCTTCTCCCCGAACAACCCTTCTTTCACCGAGACCTCCATTTGTAGGAAAGACTCCAGCCAGTCGGCCAGACTTCTTCCCGATGCTGGCCATTTCGGCGAGACTCCCATGTGTCGGTGAGACCTTACACCGAAGTCAAAACACTTCCCCCAAGTCCCCCCAATGCAACAATCTTATGAACAACCTTCGGTGAGACCACTAGTCATTGGCAAGACATCATGCCGAACCCTTCATCTATCAGCGAGACCATGGTCGTTCGGCTAGACCTCATCGGGTCAGCAAGACCTTACACCGAGGCCACAAACCTTCGGTGAGACATCTACCAGTCGGTCAGACCTCACACCGAACTCAAAACTTTCGGCGAGACCTCTTAGAGTTGGTGAGACATTACAGCAAAGCCCCATCATTACACCGAAGGTATTCCACTTCGGCGAGACCTCGCCTAGTCGGCAAGAGGTTACATCAAGACCATAACCTTTCTCTGAGACTTCCATCTATCGGCAGGACCTCTCCTCGATGACACCCTTCTTTCGGCGATGCTAGCCTTGTGCACAAGGATCGACATGACTTCTTTCCAAGTAGAGAGATACATAAAAACTCCTAGTGACTGAAATGTCTTGGCGACCGGTGTATTTCAAATGAATAGAACCATACTACCAGTCGGCAAGACATCTAGCTGGTCTCAGCAACTTTCTTCCTCAGGAGTTTTATGCCAAATCTGACTAAGGCAGGCTTTCCAATAGACTTCCTTGTGAAATAGTATCAGATGAAGACCTTCCCAATTAAAACTGAACACCTACATGTTGGGCTCAACTCTTATGGGAGCCACATTTAATCCATGTGCCAAATTTAAAACATAATTTCCCCTGATTGAACCCGTAGGTGAAAATTGGGTAACATTTCTAGCGACCTCAGCTGGATGTTTGCCTGCTAAACATGAAAACCAATAGCCTAAACTTGTCCATTGGGCATGGAGTCATTAGGAAAAACTCAGAAACAGACCTAGGGAAAATTTGTACATGGCTGTAACTCACTTGAGACTTATAGAACAAGATAGGTCCCTGGAAATTTATTGAAAACAGGAAAAGACTAAAAATAAACTATTTACTGTGCTGAGAAAACACTTAGGGAATGTAACAACAACTAAACTAAAGTGCAACAACACTTATTGAATGCATGAAATCTAACCTAAAGCATGTACAAGGAGGAACTTATCAAACCTCAAAACAAGGCTTGAGGTGTATCCCATTGACTGGGATAGGAAGCACTTCACCTTCAGTTGTGGCCAGTTGGTAAGCATTGTGTTCCTTGCAGTCTTTGATAATAAATGGACCCGTCCACATGTTGTCAAACTTGGTGTGATGGCCTAGCCTGCTTTTTAGAAAATCCCATTTCAGCACAAGATCTCCGACCATGAAATCTCTTGATTTAGTTTTCTTATCAAGTGTTCTTTTAATCAGGATTTGTTGACGTTCCATGTTCTTCATAGCCTTGTTTCTAGTTTCTTCTAACTTCATCAGCTGAATATATCTTAAGGCAAGTGGATCAGTTTGTTCAAATAGGACCAGCTGACTGGCAATGTCCAAGGTGGGTAACTTAGTAGAAATAGGTAATTTTGCTTCTTTACCATACACCAGCGTGTAAGGTGAGTTCCCAATCACCTTCTTAGGGGTAATTTTGTCTGCCCAAAGATCAGTCTTCAGCTTGGCATGCCAATCCCTCTGATTGCTTTGAAGCGTCCTTTTGATAATGTTAATCAGATTTTTATTAGTGGACTCTGCAAGTCCATTTCCCTGAGGATAATAGTTGGAGCTTGTGTTCAAGTAAATTCCCTTCTTCAACGCCCAATCAACAACCTTCAAACCAACAAATTCTAGGGCATTGTCAGAAATTATAGAATCTGGGACTCCAAATCTGCAAATAACGTCTTCATAAAAATTCAGCACTGTTGTTTCATTAGCTTCCTTCAGAGGCAAAGCTTCTGTCCATCATGTAAAATAGTCTATTTATGTGATAATCCATCGATGGCCTACACTTGAGGGTGGATGAATTGCCCCTATGAAGTCAATTCCCCACTTCAGAAATGACTGCCCTATCTGAATTGGTTGCAATGGCAAGGCAGCAAGCCTTTCTTTGCCTGAAAACAAGGCACATTTGGAACATCTCCTGACATAAGTATGTGCATCCTTAAACAAATTAGGCCAATAATAGCCTGCTCTTAAATTTTTATAGGTTGTTGTCCTTGCAGCATAATGATCTCCAGAAGGTCTGTCGTGGAACTCATGTAATATCTGATCCACTTGGTCATTATCAACACACCTGAGTAGTACTCCACTGTGATCTTTCCTATATAACACATCATCAATCAAGATGAAAGGAATAGATTGAAGTTGGTAGTACCTCCTCTTCATTCTATTCAGATTAGGTGGACATTCCCTAGTTCTCAAGAAATGTGACATCTCTTGCAACTAGTTGGTAGTTTCATTATCTATTGTCCCAACATTAACTAAAATTGAGTCTTGTTCACCCTCTATCGCTGAAATGTCTTCATTAGCTAGTTGCTGGCATAAACCTTTTCCCCTCACCAACTTGGTGACCTAAATATCCACATCGTACTCCATAACTCTTGTGATCCATCTAGCCCATTTTTCATTTAGATCTTTGCTGAGTAAAAATTCTTTCACACTGGAATGTGCCACTTGTAGATGAATTTTGTTATGAGACAGCAGATGTCTAAATTTCTTCAAACTTCTCACAATAGCTGACACATGTTTTTCTATGAAGGTATACTTTTGCTCATAGTCTTCCAGACCCTTACTGAAAAAAGAAATGGGCTGCTCCAACCCTTCTACATTTTTCTGCACCAAAAGTGCAGAAATTGCATCAAAACTGCCAAAAGCATACAAGGTAAAATCCTCACTGAAATTTGGGTTAACTAATGTTGGGGCTGAAGCTAACGCCTCCTTGATCAGCTGAAAACTATCTTTTGCTTCTTGAGTCCATTTAAAATCTGCATTCTTTTTTAACATAGTTGTAAGGAGTTTTAACAAGGCTGCTATATCAAGCAGGAACCTTCTGACAAAATTAATACGACCAATGAAACTCTGAAGTCCTTTCTTATGCTTAGGTAAAGGCAGCTCTAAGATTGCTGCAACTCTTTCAGGATCCACAGTGATTCCCTTCCTAGATACTACATACCCAAGAAGCTTTCCTTCATGAACAGAGAAAGCACATTTCTTGGGATTCAATGATATGCCAAACTCCTGACAACGTTCAAAAATCTGCCTCAAATGGTCAATGTGATATGCTGTCTTCTTGGAATAGACAGTGATGTCATCAAGGTATACTAAAACAAACTTATACATTAAGTTGCTAAAGGCCATGTCCATAGCCTTTTGGAAGGTTGCTCAAACGTTAGACAAACCAAATGGAATTTTCCTGTATGCCATTGTGCCCCACTTTGTGGTGAATGCAGTTTTAAATTGATCTTCTTCTTTTACCAAAATCTGGTTATAACCAAAATATCCATCCAATAAAGAAAAATGTTCAGAACCTAAAACACACTGGAGAATCTACTTCATAGATGGAAGAGGGTGCCTATCCTTTAAAGAAGTTCTATTCAAATCTCTGAAGTCTACGCATAATCTGAGCTCTCTATTTTTCTTCCTGATGGGAACTAGATTTGCAACCCAACTAGTATGCTTGA
Source organism: Sequoia sempervirens (assembly GCA_007258455.2). Classification (NCBI taxonomy): domain Eukaryota; kingdom Viridiplantae; phylum Streptophyta; class Pinopsida; order Cupressales; family Cupressaceae; genus Sequoia; species Sequoia sempervirens. Next base: position 194,786,867 of record VDFB02281492.1, read on the forward strand.
TGGGAAAGATAATCCCACTTTCTATAAGCCTAAAAACTTCTTTCTGCATCAATGGCTCCAATTTGGGATTAACCGACCTTTGTTTCTGCCTTATGGGTTTGGCTGTTGGCTCCAATTCAATTGTGTGTTGTGCAAGACGTGGATCAAATACTGTCAAATATCCATACTCCAAGGAGAATATGTCAATGAATTCTTGGAATAATTGCAGAAAAGATTGCTTTTTAGCAGCAGTGTTTATTTTTCCTATCCCGAGGCTTCTCTTGGGTGCAATTTATAAGTCCTCATAATGATTTTGCTGAACTAGTAAATTGGCTTTATTACTTTTAGCTTGATCATCAGAGTTGAAAATACTTTCCAAGGTAACCAAACCCTTAGGAAACTTGTTCTTTAATTGCATACCTGGTATCCATACTGATGTTTGATTTTATCCTGATTTGATGCTGCAAACACATCCTCTTCAAGTAGAAATTACAGAATTTTCTCATCACTCTCAAAGACCTGCCAGTTAACATTGTTATCAGGCACTGAAGGCCTGATAATAACCTTGATGTGCTGCTGATTTCATTCCTTCCTTATGCTGTTCGGAATGTCAAACTGAGCCCCCACAGCTGCTAACCTGTCAGCATGCTGATTTTGATTTCTTGGAATTGAAATGATATTGAAAGCTTCAAAATCCTCTATGAGGTTCCAAACCCTATGCTTATACAATTTAAGAAAATCATTTTTAACATCATTCAAACCTCTAACCTGATTTACTATCAATTCACTATCCCCATGCACCTTTAAACATTTAATTCCACGTTTCCTCGCCCATTCCAACCCTTGAATAAGACCATATTCTGCTGTGTTATTAGTGCATGAAAATGCAAATCTAAACACTCCATAATATCTTTCATCTGTTGGGGAAACCAATAATGCACCCCCACTAGCACCATGCTTGCTCCTCGAGCCGTCAAAATATATTTCCCAAACTTCACCCTGCTGATCACAATCATTCTCTAACCTTTTAACCAAGTTAGGCATCACCATGTCAGCTTCTTGAAACATGTAATTACCCATACCAACATCCGACACCAAGTCACTTTCAACACTAGAAGTTTGGCCTGTCGCGCACTCATCTAAAAGTATATTAGGAATATCATCAACAATAGTACAAGGATCAGAGACAACAACATGCTCGTCTTGTTCAAAAATTATGCAATTGGAATTTATTGCACTAGGTATATAGGGTTCTATATTGTCTTTTGTGAGTAGCTTAGACTTAAAGGTTACTTTAGTTCCATACCTAGTACGGAACAACATGTGAGACCAGTTAGATGAAAGGTATCCCCCTATTTTAGCCGTGAACTCTGTTGACAAACATAACCCAAAATACGGAGGCAAATCTACTACATAAATGTCTTGGGAAATTGAAAAATTAGCATCTTTGATAAAACCCACTGTATTAATAGATGAGCCATCCAGCTGGACTACTCCTTTCTCTAAAGGTTCATACTTTAAACCTAATTGATCAGCTACTTGCTTGGGCATCACAGAACAGGTAGCGCCACTATCTACCATACAATTGTGCACTAAATTTTTTTCAATAATCAATGAAACATAGAACGGAGGAGGTCTCACGTCGTTGCCTCGAATCATAGATTTCCCTTTGTTACTAGGATTAGCAACTTTCCCTTGATCATCATTAGCCATTATGACCATTTGGGAAACAACAACAACTTGTTTAGGGTTTGTATCTTCAAATAATTCTTTTCTAAGCAGATCAGCCTATCCAGGAATGCTTAAGGAGTCCCACATGGTCATAGTCACGTTCATCTTCTTCATACTATCCACAATGTTGTAAGGTACAATTAAAGGTACCTTCTGATGTACTTTAGTAGCAACAGGTTCTATATTCTTGTAAGGCTGCTCATTGATTGGTAAGACAGTAGTTTTTTTTTGGTACATTTGGAATAGGTGTAGATGATGCTTCTATAGTTGCAGGCCCCTTGTTTTTATCAACTGATTGCTCCACCTCTAGAGCTCTTTTCTTAGCTCATGTATTAGCTGCAATTGCTGAATCACCATTCACACCACAAAACTCTTCACCTTGCCAATTTAAAAATGCAGTCTCATTAGAATGTATATCCGATTGTTTTTCAGGTATATTAGTAGGTGCATCTAGCTGTGGACTGACAACATTTTGGACCATGAGTGCCTGATTAACCACCCCATTTGAGCATGAGGCTGGGCTATGTGCTTGATTACACAAATAACACCATTTTTTTTTCTGTCACAAATTTATTCTGAGTTGGAACCATATCTTTCACTGGATTTACAACATTAAGAGGAGCTGGATTATAAGATTGGAATGGTCTCTTATTAACATTTTGCCTCTGATAAGCACCTTGATAGGGTTGCCTATTTTGCTGAAACTAATATCCTTGGTTTTGATAGGACTGACTTGCATTCTGACCTTGCTATTGGTTTTGCTGTTGAAAATCTGGCCTTGCCCCTTGATACTATTTTTTCATGCTAATCAACTCATTTCCCATAGTCTGTAAAATACTTTCTATCTTTTGCTGACTAGACTTAATATCTTGCAATTCACTTGATGGTCCTGCAGCTGACACTCCCTAACTCGCAGCAATGGGTAAAGCAGGAACAACAGGTAAAGGGGCTAAAGATGACATTTGCAATGGCATATTTGATTGAATTTCAAGGAAGTAGGGCATAGGTGGCCTAGGTGTTATCTTTCCTGCTTGAATGAGATTATTTTCTGCCTTAATAGCTATACTATAAGCCTAAGGTAAAGAAATACCCCCCATGGACTGTATCATGAATGAGATCTCACTATTTAAACTTTTCAAATAGTACAAAAATGCATAATCAGCAAACGGCCTTACCGTAGCAGGTATTCTATTCCAAGTCTTTTGAAATTGGATATTGAAATCTGTCATTTGTTCTTGTGGGGCTCTTTTAATGGTTGTTAACTACTCTACCAAAGATAGGTGATCAGATTTTTCCTCAAAAAATTTGGTAAATTCATCACCAAGCTCATCCCATGTTCTTATAGAACCCACCAGCAAGCTTCTAAACCATTCCAACGCCTTCTTCTTGAAAGATGCAACCATCAGTCTCACAGCTACATTTTCTTGTGTCACATGATGCACATTGCACAATGTTGCCACATCTCTGATATGTTCAAAAGGTGTTACTTGTCCTTCTCTAGTAAACTCTGGTAACCCTTTTAACGCTGCCAATAGAATGTCATCATGTTGTGCTAGATTAAGGGGACTAACTTGGTTGAACGGTACGAAAGTAAAGGCTCTTGGTACTGACATTGAGCTGGAATGTGTTGGTATGCTTGCTGAAGCAGAACTTGAACTAACTGGTACTAAACTTGAACTTGGTTGAGAAGTATTTGCTACAGCGGAAATACTACTTGTTGAACACTTGAAATCCCCAAATGAGGAGATGAAAGGTTTTGTTCTAAGAGCAGGAGATACTGAACGCCTAGCTAGAGGGTCTCTTCTTCTTCTCCTTTCATATGAAAACAGTGCCTTGTCACTCACACCAGGTGGTGTTGACTGAACTCTAGGGGAAGGAACAGTCCTTCTGAGAGTTCTCCCTTTTCTTCTTGGAGGAGATAAATGCAAAAATTCTGCAAATTTTGAACTTCTAGTTTCTATTTTTCTCATATAAACAAACACATTGATCCTTTTCTCCATGCAGAGTCGCCAGATATGCTTAAGAAACAACCTCTAAAAGGCTATTAGCTCACTGTAAGCACATCAAAATAGAAATACTTAAGAATTTTAATTTTGACTCTATCCCACCGGGCATGCCAAAATTGTTATCTCTCAAAATTTGCACCCTAAGCTGAACTATACAAGTTTCAAAAATCTTGGAGAAACATTGGATTCACTTCTATGTGGGACTATTGGAATGAAGTGAAACCTTCGGGTTCTAGGCCGGCTCCTATTCAGATAAACATTTAACCACACTTAAACCTGAAAGGGAAAAGGTGTAAGAAGAAAGCTTAAACAATAAACAACTAAAAACTTTAAAAACTTTTAAGGTGATACACCAGAAATATGTTGATATCTTATTTAAACAACACACCACAATGAAAATATGACAACACTAAGTGCATAGGACACAACTTCGGTGTATGATCCACTACATAAAAAATGCCTTATAGATGGGTATTAAATTAGTTCCAAACTCTAACTTAGCAGGAAAATATAAAATTCTCACAACTAATCAAGCCTAAACTATATAAAATTTCATAATCTATAATCTTTTCAACTGCAAGATCTTCACTTCAGACACCATTTCAAGACATAACATGTAGGATTAAAATAAATCTCAGCATGAAACATTAAACTGAAAATAGGATAAAAATCATATAAAAGAAAACTCCAAAGTAGGTCCCAAAAGCTCCTGAATTATCAGAAAATAACTGTGAGGAAGTCCTCAAAATATCATGAGTTACAAAGGCTGAATAATGATTTTTTCCACAATCTCTTTTCTTTGAACTCCCCTTTAAAAAGAGGCAAAAAATGCCATATATACAACCAAAAAACCCTTCCCAAAAGAATGTGTCGGCCCTTCCTTTAGGGTTTACCAAAAAAATCAGCCTCGAGGAAGATCCACCCTTAGATCTTTTGAATCAAGTTACTTCTGCATTAAATGTGTATCCCCGCTATCCATGTCAGTGAAGGATCGCCCTCAGGAGAAGTCTTTAGATCTTTTACAACCACAACATTAACTTCTGGCCTCTTTCCACCCTCGAACCTCCATCAGAGCCGCTTTGAATGCCCTAGAGTATAGATATTAATATCGATCTACCTTCTGCCATCAGAGATCCTAGCTATCACTGAGACTCATGGACTTTTCTTCCTTTCGGCTTTCCTGTGCTCAAGAAATTTCTGTAAGTTGACCATCTTCGAGAAGCAGCATCTGATCTCCCCTACTAGATCCAAACACCATTGCTTCACCGAGCTGACCCATGCCATGCACATTCTATTGATCTTCTTCACAGGGGGATTCAATCAGTCAAACTGCCACTGGTTCGCCTTTAGTTCCCTTTGATTGGTTGAGCACGCTCCACGTAGGATTTCCAAGGGGTCAAAAGATTCTTCAGATAGAATCGCATGTTGGTGAGACAATAGCTGTGTCTCCCCGATGCGATTATACCCTACAATAGCATCTGCATAGCATAGAACTATCGGTGAGACCTCATATCAAATGCAAAAGTCATCGATATCACAAAAAACCATCGGCAAGACAATCATTATCGGCCAAAGGTCATGGCGAGTGTGCAAGAGTTATATCAATATCCCTTTCCAATTGCAATTCCATCGCTATCGGCAAGACTCTCTCAATCGGTAAGATATCATAGCGAAGCCACAAGACCTTCGGCGAGACCATTCTATTTTGGGGAGACTCCATCTGGTCGGCCAAACATTATACTGATATCATTCCATGTTGGCGAGACTCTCCCCGATTGGCAAGATGTTACAGCGAAGCCCCCACCTTTCAGCGAGACTCCGGAGAGTCAGGAAGACTTCTCCTCGAACAACCCTTCTTTCGTCGAGACCTCCATTTGTCGGCGAGACTCCAGCGAGTCAGCGAGACTTCTTCTCGATGTCAGCCATCGGCGAGACTCCCATGTGTCGGTGAGACCTTACACCGAAGTCAAAACAATTCCCCCAAGTCCCCTCAATGCAACAATCTTATGAACAACCTTCGGTGAGACCACCAATCATCGGTAAGACATCATGCTGAACCCTTCATCTGTCAGTGAGACCACGGTCGTTTGGCCAGACCTCATCGGGTTGGCAAGACCTTACACCGAGGCCACAAACCTTCAACGAGACATCTACCAGTTGGCTAGACCTCACACCGAACTCAAAAATTTTGGCGAGACCTCTTAGAGTCAGTGAGACATTATAGCGAAGCCCCATCATTACATCGAAGGCATTCTATTTCAGTGAGACCTCGCTTGGTCGGTGAGAGGTTACACTGAGACCATAACCTTTCACCGAGACTTCCATCTGTTAGCAAGACCTCTCCCCAATGACACACTTCTTTCGATGACACTAGCCTTGTGCACAAGGGTCTGCGTGACTTCTTTCCAAGTAGAGAGATACATAAAAACTCCTGGCGACTGAAATTTTTGGGTGAACGGTGTATTTCAAATGAATAGAACCATATGCCAGTCGGCAAAACATCCAGCTGGTCTCAGCGACTTTCTTCCTCAGGAGTTTTATGCCAAACCTGACTGAGGCAGGCTTTCCAATAGACTTCCTTGTGAAATAGCATCATATGAAGACCTTCCCAATGAAAACTGAACACCTACATGCTGGGCTCAACCCTTATGGGAGCCACATTTAATCCACGTGCTGAATTTAAAACATAATTTCCCCTAATTGAGCTCGTAGGTGAAAATTGGGTAACACTACCAAATTGATTAAAATTAACGACTAAATACACTACCAATGGACGAAAATTAGTGAATAAAAATGACTAAATAAGTGACTAGTTAACATCAATCAATGACTAAATTAATGACAAAATATACCAGTGAATAAAAAATTACTAAATAAGAGACTAGTTTAAAACATTCAACGACTAAATTAATGACTAAATTAAACACTGCCAAATCAATTAAATTAATGACTACATCAATGACCAAATGGATCAATCAGATGACTAAATTAACAAGCAAGTTGATCAATCAAACGACTAAACCAATGACCAAATCGATCAATTGGGTGACTAAATTAATGACCAAAATTGAACCGAATGACTAAAAATGGTTGTAATCAATTCGGTTGTGTTATAAACGACTAGTAATAAACTACTACTAGTCACGCAACCATGTTCAGTCATTTATAAGTAGTTTTTAGTAGTTTTTTCAATCACATATTGTTGTTTCTATACTAGTGATCTCTACATACTTATTACCCTCTTTATCAAAAATCATCCTAGAAAGAGTCTTTTCTTTCTTCTTGGTTCTTGTCTTGGAAGATGTAAGCTGTGCAAAGTCAAAATCATCTAGATTAATGGCTTCTTTCCTCCTCTTTGGTGCTTGGGGTGACAACCATGGTGGTAATAGTGAGCTCTCCTTAGGTTGTGTAGCCATCGTATGGGATGTAGTAGTTGTATTCACAAAGGTGGTAGTCACGATGGAAGGAGTGTCAGTTAAAATAACCTTGGGAATTTCAGCCCTAAACAGACACAGAATCATTCAAGAACTGCTCTAAATCAGAATGTGATGCGAGATCAAAAGATGGTGAGGACAAACTTGGAAAAGTCATAGGAGAACTAGTCACATTCTCTAACCCTTTTTTGAGCTTTCAAATGGAAACCCTGAGATGGGAGAAGAATGTACAGAATGAATCAACACAATAGGCTCAACAACACTTAATGTTAATGAGGGAGGAGTATTAACAAGAACATTAGATGTAGATGAGGTCATAGGAGGAGTGGGAATGGAAACAACATTGGCAATGGGGGATGAGGTGATAGGTGGTTCCTCAGGAATATTATCATGAGGGGACGTCTCTGTTTCCTCATGATCCTCTTCATCAAACTTCTCCTCTTCTTGTACATGCTCCTCTTGGGCCTTTGTGGATGGTCCCTTTGTAGATTTCCCAGTCTTCTTCTTGCCACCCTTCAACACAAAATTGATCTTAGGCTTTGAAGATCTACTGGAGCTTGGAGCATCATTTTTGTTTTTGGTCCTTAGCTTTTATTTCTTACCTGATTGACCTTGAGACTCATCTTCCGACCCGGTGAATAAATGTTTCAATTGTATATCCCTTTCATCCAACCAAACATTTGTATGGGCCAAGATTGGTTGAAACCTTTCTTTGATTGATATTACTTCTTTTCGAGACCACTGGATTGAAGGAAGAGGAGAAGATGCAACTCTGTTTCTCTCATATACAAGATCCAAAATAGTATCTTCATCCTCCATATATTCTAGGATATTTGCAAGATCCAATTCCCTTATCCGATCCAAAGTTAACCTGTAATAATCCATTCTATTGATCTCTCACTCTGTCCTAAAGTCAACCCAAATATCTTTGACTTGATGTACATGAGAGAAAGCCATTTTGATTTGAGACTTCATGCCTCTGTAATCAAAGTCAAATATTTCTTTGTACAATTTTATTTTCACCTATTGTATTTTTTATTAGACAAAATTAGCCTTATGTGAAGTGTGAATGGAGTACCTTCCTATTGCTATTGGATATTTGAATCTCGGCTTATGGGATTCCATCTGTTTACTCTGAACCATACTAATTTTCCTACATAACTCCATTACAATAATTTTATCACTAGGATAACGAGGAAGCATATATGGATAGCTAGCAAAGCATACGACTCTTTAATAAGTAAAAGTTTGAAATTGGAGATAAAGGTAGCCATATTTGTTGACAATCTTCCATGCTTCATCAGATACTCTTTTTTTCTCCAATTCAGGATCAAAGGCACAAATGAGTGGTGTAAAGAAGGCATCATTTACCCTTCTAAAATGTTTGACACTTCCCTCGAGGGTGATCTGCGGGAAATAGTTGTAGACCTGTGTAACCTTCTTGTCTCCTTTAGTAGTCAAACTCAAAAAATTCCTCATGGATGCCATAGCTTAGACCAGATATGAAGTCATGTAAAACTTGGGTGTTGTAAGTACTTGGGTCAATTTCTCATGGAGGCCATTGTTGATTTCCTCACCCCAAGAGATTTTCTACTTCCCTTTCAGAATAATCTTTATGTACACATACATCTAGTCCTCAAAATAAAATGAAGTAGGTAAACTATGTACACTACTGAGAAGAGTAATGAGGTCATTTACCTCTTCATTGAAATCACTACGTGGAGGATTTTTAGGCCATCTTGTAACACTTGATCTAGGGGCCTTAAACCATTTATTGTTGATCATTCTTTTTACAGAATCAGGATCCTTATCATATTTTTCCTGTGTGAAATCCTTGGAAATGTCCACATATGTGCTAGCATCTGGGAACATGAAAAATTTATCAAAGAAATATGCATCTAATTCCGTCACCACATTCCCATTTGAATCACAAACCTTCTTTCCATCCTTGTTATAGTCAAGATAACTTGTAATAAAAACTCAAGATTTTAAGTTGCTAATTGAAATAAAGCCACAAGAAGTGTGTTACTGTGAATAATTAAATTCATCCCATTGTCTACAGGTTGTTTCTTAGTTCTCTCAAAAAATTCAAATATGTCCACATGACTGATCTTTGTATCCTTGATTTCATCCACATTTGATGAAATTATTGTAGGAGGAAGCAAACCTTGGTATTTGTACTTCATCACTTTCCCCTTGGAAGGAGACGGATCTGACATTGGCAGAAGAATGGACTTGTAAAAGTGCAGATGCAAGACAACCTCAAAAAATGTGCACAAAGATCTGCATGACAAGGTTATCATTTGCAGATGTTAGGAAAAATTTTCATTTAGGAAATAGCAGCGAGGGTTGAAACAAAATTATTGTGTGAAAAACAGAGCGCAAAGGGTTAACTTGGTAAAGCGAGAAAATTTTTAGTGTTGCAAAAAAATTGACGAAAATGTGTGTATGCATTACAAAATGATGAAACTGCAAGTGGAAATGATCTCTACAAAAAATTGCAAAATCATTAAAAATTAACGACATTGCAAGTGGGAAGTTTTCTTTTTTCCAAATTTGACAAAAATTGTTGACTTTACAACCTAGGAAGATCATTTGTTGGTTTTTTGTCAAATCGTTAAAATTCAATGATTATACAAGTTGTGAACCAGATCATAGTATAGGATAAATACACCAGATCCATATGGATTTGAGGTATATTTGATCCACTAAGCCATGATGCCAATGTGGTGTTATTTGAAAGATTCAAAACTAAGAGTGGAATGACGACCCTTTCCCAATCTCGTGATTAGTGAGCTTGTTTCAATCGATTCTATTGAAGAGAATCAATGAAACCATTGTGATAAATGGATAAAAATATGATTTATGCTAAATTGAACATGATGAAAACTAAATTAAGATGATTTTATGCTAAAATTGATCTAAATGTGCAATTGCTAAGATAATTCTAAGCTAAAAGATTCAAACCCTAATTTATAAACAAGCTAAGATGGATGCATGGAATCCATTAATGGAAGCTTAAAGCTATTATGCAACTAAAAATGAACTAAAATATGCTAAATGTGAGCAAAGTATGAGTGATTTCAACAACATAAGTTTTCAATTGAAAGATGGATGATTTGTCTCCAAATAGTGCTTTATTTATACGAAAGAAAATAAGAAATGGAGGGTTGAGATAAAAAAAGATTAATCAATGGTCAAGGATGGAGGAAATTGGAGGCATGGATCATGGATTATCATCAACGGGTGAGAATGCAAGATGAGACTTAATCAAGGGTTCTCATTCCTTCCAAAAAAACACACTTTCACCTATTTAAGAGGTCAAAAGTTAACTTGCTCAAGAAGTTTCAAGTTTAGCTTGCTTAATAAGCCAAGTGAGAATATTCCCTTTTTCAAGTGATTGGAGGAGAAAAAATATTCTTTTGGAATATTCTCATGGGTGAGGAAAAAAGGATATTTTGCAAATTAAAACAAAGTTTTAATTGTGAAAAAGGGGGTAAGGAGTATTCCATGGGAATATTCCCCTTTTGGAGGAAAATTAGATTAATTGTTAATTAAACAAGGTTTAATCATACAATTAGGGGTTTTAGAGGAATAAAGTGATTTTCATTAAATTAAATGATTTAATGAAAAGGGGAAAGGTGAAATAGCATTTAATTAAATAACCTAGGGTTATTTAATTAAATAAGATGACTCAGAGAATTAAATTAAATAGTTTGATTTATTTAATTTAATAGGATGAAATGTTAGCGTGAAAGGGGGTGAATTAACCTGATTTGATGAATTAGGTTAATGGACGGAAATGATGCAATTAATTAAATAGCTAGGCTAATTTAATTAATTAAGTGAAAAGATGATGGGTTTTAGGATGAAATGATGTTATTAGCCAGTGTGATCCATTGAGACATTTTTAAGTGTCTACATTTTGCCCCTCTTTGAAGCAATGTACTCGTTGCATTGGTTCAAAGACTGATGCTAATGACGATGCAAAAATGAATATCGATGATCTCTTTGAGATGTTGATAGCCAAGATAAAGTTGATTGATTGATTGATAGCATTGTTGAGGATTCACAACAATTCAAGGATTGGTAGGGAACGATATATCCCAATGATGGTTGATTTTATAGATTGATCAAGATTTACTAGCAAGGATAGGAACAAAGTCTGTTAGATGATTTGATATCGATATGATCGAAATATGGTTGCTTGCCCCCTCAATAGATCGATCAGGAAATAAAGCGTTCCGATCGGGCTCACAATAGGTGAAAATCAAACTTATGTTTGAGATGCTTGATATTTCAGGTTGCTTTTGAATCAAAGAGCTGCAAATTTTCATATTGTTGAGCTGAAGATGATATAGATGCCCCACTTTGTCCTAGTGGAAGAGGGATTGTGATCCTGATAGCTCAGATATTGATGTAGACAAATTTTAGAATGTATAGATAGTCATCGACTATGGTAACCTCATGTATGTTTTGATATAGACACATCGATTTGTTACTTGGATAGAATTGCTAGTAAAGATAGAAGAATAAGATGAATGGATTGACCATTGATTTTGAGATTGATTCAAAAATTCCAACAAGTCCATGATCTACCAAGAATTTATTAGAGATGGTGATGAGAAATGCATGATGATGATGAATGCATGATGATGATTTTCTCAAATTTGGGGATTGGGATTTTTTGTCATTCCTTATTGTTTGATATAACACATAGACACGATGCATCAAGGTAGTGATAACCAGGATGCCATTATATCTAGTGTTATGGAATTTGACTCTACAAACAGATAGGATATTTCTCATTCACACCTAGACATATAGAAACCTTGTTGGAATTTAAGTTAGAAGCTTAGAATATATTGGACCAAAGCATATGCAATAGTCAACAACATTCCCCAAACAACTTCCCTACACACAACTAAGCAAGTATGCACCAATATTATTTTACAAGAGTATCCACAAGCACAACAAAAGAAAGATAATGATGGATGCCCCATTCCTTTCCCTCTAAATCATTTTAATAGACATCATTGAGAGGTCCTTAGAATGGGTCATTAAGATAAATCATAAGAAAAGATCAAAGAAAAACAATCAGTGTTATCTATATATCTTTCCATTTTAACTTAGCTAAGGTGATGTTTGATACTAATGTCCATCATAGGAAGGATATAACCTAGGACATGTTCATTAGGTGGTTTGATTAGGATGATGATGCTAATGATAATTTGTTGATACAAACTTCATCGACGCATTTACCTACAATTTATACTTGAGATTTTGACAATTAGGTTCTCACTATATGACTTGCTATACTTGCTTTCCATTTGTTTTGCCAAAGGTTGAAGGTGATCGATTTATTATGGGTGAAAGCGAGATGGGATGGGTGGTTTTGGATTTTTGGAATATTTCAATGTTTTTGGTATTCTGAAGATGTTTTGAGGTTGTTTTTGGTCTTTTTGAAATTTTTATGTGAATGTTTATGGTTTTCTATTATTTGAGGTTGTTTAGGGCTTTCCAATATTTTTGAGGTTGTTTAAGTTTTTCGATATTTGAATGTTTTTGTGTTTTTCTAAGTTTTCTGAATGTTTAGGGGTTTTCTGAATTTGGATGTTTAGGAGTTTTTTTATTTTTCAAATGTGTTAGTGAATGATATGGCCCATGATAAATACTCTCAAAAATAAATGAATCTCAGCCCAGTTTTAGCACTAGTATAAATCTGCTAACAACTCTGAAAAGACCACAATTGTATTTGTGGCTTTTCTCTGAATTTTATCAAGGTACAACTCCCTCACAAGATTTTCAGTGAATTTATCTAAACTAATCGACACGGGTATGATTTTGACCAGAAATCAGGAAAGGCTATAGATGCCAATTCATAAATATGAATCTAACGCGGAAAGTGCAAAACACAACCATAAACGATCAACACAAATATTGAAAAGATTATGACTATCTTATCAAAGAAGATGAGATCATACTATAATAAATGGACATCATAAAGCTTATCTCACAAAGAAGACATAACTATATTGCACATGCAATGCAAATATCGGCGTACTAAGCATCACATTAAATTCATAACACAAAGATCATGAGCTATTACAGTATCAAATAAATGACTAAATCCCTCTTGATAACACCATCAAGTGTATATCCGGAGAACCCCTATCTTTCTCTTCATTTTAAAATATATAGCGAACCAACCCCACTGAATGGTCACCAAAGCCATTACTAAATTTGGTGTCTTCTTGTTTCTTCCCGTCTTCTTGAATACCGTTGAAGATAGTCAGAATAATTAACCTGGAAAATGAAAGAGCATTGGCAAGAAAATAGATCTTTATCCCACCACTGGTCGTTGAATGACCTTTCACACAATTGAATAATTAATGTAGGATCAAGGAGACACCATACAATTGCATGTGTATACTGCCATATTAGAAATGTAATTTAAAACCATTTCAAATCAGCTATTAATTTGAATTGGGTTGCCATCTCATCGAAACTTAGAAAAAAATCCAATGTCTAACCAGTCCTCTAAAAATTCAGCTAGTCATTCAATAGCATCTAACATGGCGAACTCTCAAAGTGACAATAATTTTGCAATCAATTTCATTATCCTAGAGGAGATTGAGTGCAACCCACTATTCAGAAATATTTTGGATCAACTAAAGGAGGTCTTCGTGGTACAAAGTGAGGTGGAGGAAGAGGTGCTCCACAGCATCCTGTGCAAAACATTCCTGAGCCAGGCTCATGCACACAACACCACCATGCTGGAGTGTTTCATATACATGGTCATCAGGACTTCTAACCGCCACAACTAGGGTGTAAGAGCATTGGAATGCCTGGTGAGGCCTGAATTTCATCACTGTGTCAATGTAGCTATCACTGGGCTCAGTCCCTACCCGCAGAGTGGATTGATAGTTGACGCCATTTGTATAGCATCAAATCTCCAAAATGAAACAGTGGAGGAAGCGGTTTCTCTTCTATGTGCGATAATTGTGAGGAATGATATGGGACTCTTCGCATAATTCATGTAGTCACATGAGCACCTGTTTTCACTTGCTCAAGTTGAATGCCTCCAGACTATGATTGAGGGAATTCGAGTCCTAATGTTTTCCCTATGTTCCTAGAAAAAAATTTATCCTTTTTGTCTTTTGTCTTCAATATGAACTTTTTGTAGTCGAATCAAACCAATTTTGTAGTGCCAATGCAATGTAAAAACATACATATATATAAATAAAATATTCATTTTCATATCACTGTGCTATTGTATGCATGGCTTTATTTGCTTCTATTTATATTGTATCTAAAAATGTTAGTTTCTTTTTCTACATAATGCACTGGTTATGTGAATTAAACTCACTGTTACTGTAGACACCGAAATCTGGTTATTAGCCTGCGACTTCTATATTCTTCATAATTCTTATTCTTCATGGTCATGATTAAATAATGTCAATTATTTAATTAATTCATCTTTTATTAATTCATCTATTAATTAAATAATCTCAATTATTTAATTAATTCACTTCTCTTTATTCTATCTAATTAATTAAATAAACTCTTGTTATTTAATTATGTTACTAATTAACCTTCTTCTTGTTAAATTAAATAAATCATTATTTAATTTATTCTTTATCATATTTCAACTATAATTAAATAAAGTCATTATTTATTTGATTATTCATTTAAATCCCCTTTGTCACTTAATTAAATAAATCTTATTTATTTAACTATTCTTCAAATATCGAGTTTTGAATTAAATGAATTATTTAATTCATTAATTCTATTTTAACACATTCTTCTATATTTTAGATAATTATGTGAGTTATCTAAATATTCACTTTTACTCAACTCGACATCTATTTTAATCGTTCAGTTAACTATTGATTTAATGTCTGAGTGGCGTCTTCGAGTAATCTCTTCGTCTAATCATGCAATCATCCACTTCTAACTCAATTGCGTGTACATGCGGATTAATTAAATATTCTTATTTAATTAATTAAGTGTTGTGCGTGCGTTCGAACAGAGAGTTGCTTTAATCAATCTTTATCTTTGTCATGCAAAGATATTTCTTATGTTTTCGAATGCCGAACTGAAGATTAAACCATTTATTTAATCTTTAATTATATTTCTAATTCGAATCACTCATGTCACTTCTATCAGTTATCTGAATGCATGTCTAATCTCTCAATCTCAATCGTATGTTAATCTTTCAATCTTGGCCTGTCGTTCGAATAATCAATTTTCTACAAATTGATTTGTCATTCTTCATTCCAATCTCTCTCGCGAATTTGTAACTTTGGAGAGCACTTTTGTCTTGAATCTTTGATATTTTGCTAATCATTATCTTAGGCTATACTTGCACGAATTACTTGAAAATCTGAGGGCAATTATACCATACAAGCGAAATGGAGAAGGGCAATCGAGATAATTCATGGAAATACGTTTGAAAATTGGTGAGATTGTTCTAGTTTTAATTAGGTTTTACTTTCCCATGTTCTTTGTTGCTTAACGTATGAATTTGCATGTTAGATTTAGTATTGTATATGCATGTGTGCTTCTAATCTTGATTCTGGTGTGTCTATTGTGCAAAAGCTTGTTTCATTTTCAGACGTTACATTTTGGTGAACCCGACATGAAGACACCATCTTCGCGAATCCGTAGATCTTTTGATTTTTGATTTTGCAGATTTTTCGTACGGAACGACGCATGTGAAGTTTCTGCACCGCAATTGATTTTCTGAACCGCATGTGAAGTTTCTGCACCGCAATTGATTTTCTGGAACCGCACGTGAAGTTTTTGAACCGTGATTGAGTTTATGAACTGCATCTGACAGAGAAACGACGCATCTGGAAATTCTTGAATTGCAAGTGATATCCCAAGCCGCAACTGAAAAAGAAACGACACATCTGACTGGTAACAAAACGACGCAATTGACTGGTAAAATTTTATTTCTGCTTTCGGCAATCTGGAATTTTCAATTGATTTTCGTGTTACTGATATTTTATTTTCAACGTGTGGCCTTTTTGGAGTTAATAAGCTTTTGCAGGACGATTGGCGAAGACAAAATTGAAAATTACTAATGATATCTTCTGTAGGACGCTTGTCGAAGACCCTAGTTAAATTTTGAAACAGATTGTTTGGTAGCGTAGCAAATCTTTCATTTGGTTAAAATTAACAACTGTTTATTGTGTTTGGTGCGAAAGCACAAGTCTGGTTACCCTTACGATTTGGTATATCGAAGTATCCTCTCCCCTTGCGCATCCGTGCGATCTTGGGTGTAAGAGAAATGGTTACCAACTCTAGAACTTGGGCCTGTTCTGGTGGGAAAAAGTACTCACCCCAAAACGACTCAGACCGGTAGCACCCAGAACCCGAGGGACTTCCAGCCGGTATACAAAAGTGGGTTCTTGGGGAAACCCCAAGAATCACGAGTGTGGTTCCAACGAGATGGATCCGAAAGGGGACTCGCGCCGTATGGATCACACCCCACGAACGGAATGCCCAATTAAATACCCTTTGTTGTAGAGACCAACCTATTTGTGGCCGTTGCTTGGTATTAGTGCAGGGTACAGTATCATGCCCGAAGATTACTCACTACTGATCCCCTTGAGTAGAGATAGCAGTTCTTGGGATGTCATTACCCAATGAATTCGGAATTGGTGTGCTCGAAAGACGTTAATGAGCCATGGAGGGGAGCCATTGCCACCAAATTCCTAAGCTATCCGCTCTCGAGAAGGAAAGGTGTTCATCACCAATCTGGGGTATAATTGGTGGGCTATACCAAGTATACAAACCCTAGGCCTTTGGCCTATTAGGATGTACTTGTCTGTTATCACTTTAAACGTTCTTGGAGTCCAAAATCGAAACTGAAAACACTTTGTCTTACGATTGTCTTTGATTGTTAGAATTTGATCATAGAAAATCAGGTCAGTTTAAATTTCATGTCACTAAAAATTCACAGAGAGTCGCAATTGTTCACCAGAAACACGCATCTAATTTTTAGAGTCGCATCTGTTAAATTTGAGTCGCATCTGTAAGTTTTGCGTCGCATCTATAATTTTTTGAGTCGCATCTGTCAGTTTGGCTCACATCTGATTTATATAAGTTGCATCTGGTTGTTTTGAGCCACATCTGTAATATTTGGCTCGCATCTGATTTATATAAGTCACATCTGGTTGTTTTGAGCCGCATCTGTAATATCTGAATCGCATCTGTCAGTGTGAGTCGCATCTATTTTGGAAACACCGCATGCATTATATTCTGAGTCGCATCTGTCAGCTTGAGTCGCATCTGGTAATTTTGAGTCGCATCTGTCAGTTTGAACCACAACTGTTAAATTTGAAACGCATCTGTCTGATTACCAGAAAAACTAAAATTCACTGTCACTGTCCAGTTAGCAGGGTTATACCAGTTTCAGTGGTCTTCATACAAACAGTCTTCGAAAACAGAAACCTGAAACGATTTGCTCAATTTTTCATCCTTTAGGTTCATTTAGTCATTACCATAGTGGTCTTCAGTTAGAGTTTAGCTTCATTATAGGGTACATATCACCTTGCATTAGACTTTTAGACAGGTCACTTTTACAAACTTTAGGAGTAGTCTATCCTCTATACTCTAGAAAGGTCATAGTGTCAACGAAATATGTCATTGAACCTAGTCTTATCATCATATACTTTGTCCTACAGAGAGTCGTCCTAGCTCATCAGTCTAGTTAGGAAACTCAACTTGTCTTTGATCTTCGTCCTACATTGGTTCCTTGACTTAACTAAATTGACACTTTGGTTTGACTTTAGGTTTGACTTTAGGTAGTTGGTCCTTCCACCTTGAGTTTATAGAATTGATCATTTTAGGGTCTCATTTAGACTTCTTGCACCCTTGGAGTCTAGACTAGTATCATCATAGGATATCCATTATTTTGCATAAGAAAACCCTAAAAACATAGAATAGAGTCATACAGTTTCTAGATATAGTTTTGCATTTCCCGCATATTGAGCTTGTCTTACATGGTTGAAACTAGGTCTAAGAGAAGAGAGAGAGAAAACATGTCGAACCCAAGCGAGTTCATCAACCCATTTTCTTCAAGACCTCATAAGACTCTATTAGACAAATTTACCACTAGAAACACTCAAGGACATGTTACAACAGAAGACATAGAGGCTGCCGCACAAGACCCTGAGTTTGCCTCTTTTGTAGATGAGTACCTAGCAAACGATCGTCAACGGTTCTTAGGAAAATTGCTAGCTGAAGGTGCTACCTTACCTCTAGGATTTGATATTAGTACCTTACAAACTCAACCTACACAAGGGACAAATACCACGACTGCTAGTACTACTATACCTCAAGTCAGCACGACTATGCCATCTAGCACGTCTACACAGAGTACGACAGTCCATACGTCCCCATTTGGTACACCTACAATGACATCGGGATTTAGTTTCACTACAGGGGCTTCATCATCTATTCCCTTCGGTCCTATTAGCGGGAGTAAAAGACCTAAAACATCAGCCCATACATCTTATGTCGGTGTCACGAGTGCGCAATCAACAACCACACCTACTGCTAGCATTATAGGTACCTTACCACAGTCGATGGCCATACCTAGTGTTCAGGTCACTAGTACTATACCAAGGATTACACAAACAGGGGGCATTCCCTCCTTCCAATATGGCAATCAAAATCCACCTTTCCAGACTAGCAGTCAAAACCAATTTACATCGGTTCCGAATCAGAACCCCTTTTCACAGATTGGTAGTCAGAATCTGTCTACCCAGATTCCAAGCCAAAACTATTTCACATCGGTTCCGAATCAGAATCCCTTTGTACAGAGTGGTACTCAGAATCCATTTACACAGAATCCAGGACAACATCAATCTATGTCGATTCCCAACCAGAATACATTTACCAACATTCCGAATCCAAATCCACCTCAGATGCCAACGTTCAATCAAAACCCATCGCGAGACTTTGGATTTCAGAATACATACATGGATCCGCATAATCCTTCTAGCACATCTTTGACTCAAGTTGACGTCCTACAAACACAAATGCAGGCATTACAAACGCAAATGGATAACATGTCAGTGTCAACTAAGAAATCATTTTCACCAAAGGACATATGCCCATTCCCTTTTGATAGATCATTGTACATGACACCTTTCCCTCACGGATATGTCATACCAAATCTTCCTAAGTACAATGGCAAACGCAATCCAGTAGAACATATCAGGGAATTTTCTACCATATGCATTGATGTTGCTTACGACCCCACGTACCTTATGAGGCTATTTCCACGAAGTCTTGTAGGGGTTGCACTAGAATGGTTTTCGGGTCTAGATTCTGGCATTAGATCATGGGGAGAGCTAGTCGAGAAATTTGTGGAGCAATTCTCCTTCCACATTGACCATGAGATAAATATAGCAACTTTGTGCCACACCACACAAGACGAAGGTGAAACATTCATTGCTTTCTTCCAGAGATGGAGAACTATTGCTAGTAGATGTCCTGTCGAGATACCTGAAAAACAAAAGGTTACCATGTTTCAAGAAAACCTTCATCCAAAACTCAGGAGTAACTTAAGGGTACATTGCTGCATATCTTTTTCGGAACTAGTGGAAAAGGGGGTGATAATAGAGAAGGATCTCATTGAAAAGGGTGAACTCAAGATGACAACACCCAATCGAAACACGGTCGTACAAAATGCCCCCACCGACAGAAACAGATTCTGGTCTCGCAACAAAAATGTCACCAATGATGGGGTGGTTGATGCTAAAACATTACAAGCAAGACCCCTCCTCACATTACAAGGACCTCATACTTTTGCTAACACGCTTAATGCTATCAATCAACCTCCCAACATGGTCCAAAACACTCAATGTCCACCACAAAGGAGATTCCAGAAACGTGAGTTCACTCCCTTAGGGGAACCCATTGAGTCGGTGTTCAAACAGCTGTTACAACACAACCTCATACAACTGCAGGAACCAAGACAATACGATCCAGGACAGTTTAAACCAACTTGGTGGGATGACAGCGCTTTTTGTGATTATCATAGGACTAAGGGACATAACCTACAAAACTGTCGACAACTGAAGAACATCATACAGGACCTTGTTGACAAGAGAATCATTGAAGTTAGTGGACAAAAACAAAAGACATCGAACACTGATCATCAAGTCTTTTCAGACCCACTACATGACCATGGGAAAGGAACTGTCCCCAGTTCGAGTACTAAGACCAATATGTCAGCCAATTATGCGAATATAAAACATGACTATGATAGTGGCAAAATCATTCATTGCCTTCGCGCCGCCAAGGACAACATCAATACCATTACTATCAAGGCTAATCCGGAATGTGCGGTCAATACTCGTCGTACTAAGTTTGTTATCCAAGGCCCTCCATCACAGCAAGCATCACAACCTTCCAAGTTACAATATAACCTACTTGACCAGTTGGGGAAGACCCCAGCCCAAATTTCAATCTTGGAATTGTTGCGTATCTCCCCCGAGCATCGGTCTATCCTCGATAAGGCTTTACAGAACACCACGGTCCCTAATGACCTTGATGTCAATCATTTCCAGGAGATGGTGGGCTACTTGACCAATAATCATCATGCCACATTTTTTGAACAAGACTATGCCACAGATAAGACGAACCACAATGACCCTTTACATCTAGAAGTCCTTGTTGATGACACCAAAGTTAGACGAGTTTTGGTAGACGGAGGAGCAGGGTTAAATCTATGCACTTTAAAACTAATTAAGGCATTAGGTATTTCAGAAGCATGTGTAGACACCACCAAGAGTATTGTCATTAAGGCTTATGATGATGAAGAAAGAAAATCAAAGGGGGTGGTAACACTTCCTATCAGAATTGGTCCTGCGGTAATGGAGACAAAGTTCCAGGTCTTGGATCTCACCCTCCCTTATAACCTTTTGCTAGGTAGACCATGGATTCATGCCATGAAGGCAGTCCCTTCCACATATCATCAGTGCCTTAAATTCCCTTACAATGGCACCAAAATAACTATCGATGGTGATCCTGATCCTTTTCAGTATTGCACTAACCTAAAGGACATCCCTCAATGTCAAGTGCCAGTCAACCAAGAGGCCTCATCGTCTAATCCATCTTCTTATGTTGACCCATCCACGCTCACTCGAACATCTATTGCACCTTCACTTCCCACTACTCCTAGGGTTGAGATCTAAGACAAGGGTTGTGGAGAGTATTATATGAAGACTTCCTATTGTGTTAGCCACTTGGTCCCTCCTAAGTCATATGGTTTGCCTACAACAGGTAGGGGACAGTCTATAATCACTATACATGTTCCCCCCACAACAAATTTCACTAAATGGGGTGAATTAAGCAAAGAGGCTGTAGATACAGAAGATGTTACTTCCTGGCTGTATAAGGAAGATAATCAAGAACCCCTTTTAATTGCTCATATTCCTACAAGACTATACGAAAAGGGTTTCAAAATCATGCAAAGCAAAGGATATGATGGACACAGTGGTTTAGGCTTAAACCAAGATGGCAGAATTGAACCAATATTTGTTTCTCAGTGGCCAAAAGGAGTAGGGCTAGGGTTTCAACCGATTCAGATTGGCGTTCCTAGTACTCCATTACCCTTACTTGAGGAAGTACGTGCTTCAAAAGACATTAAGACATCTCATGAACCAATAGACCAAAATCATTCTAACTCGCCTGACTCTAATGATTATGAGTGGGATTCCTTATCCTCTACTTCTTCCATGGACCTTGACAAGTTATTTGGAGAACTGGATTTGCTGTTAAGTTCCTCACCAAATCCTTTAAATTCCTGTCCACCAAAGAAAATGACAAAAGAGGAGTGGTTTAAACACTACTATTGGGAATCACTTGATCCTACCTCTTGGCAACCTGAACCACCTCTTTCTGATTGTCAAACCTTGGCATTAGGCCCACCTATTTATCCACCTAGACCCAAACCCAAGAGCAAAAAGGACTTGGTACAAGACTTTTGTGACCACATGAATAATTCAATTTTTACCTTGACTCCATTAGACTTTGATAACTCCGACGATGACATGCCTTTAGTTTATCCCCAACTCATAGATTGGGATCAACAAGATACACCCGTTTTAGATACTTTTGAGAACGACGAAGCGATTGCTGAGTTCCTGGGATTACGTGAAGGCATACCTAATGGGGATCATAAAGCTGGTTTTACCATTGACTTGGACAATAAAGCATATTTTGGGGAATCTGTTCAACCCTCCAGTCGCAAAGATGAGAAAAAGAATAAACAAGATAAAAAGGACGAGTCTCTAGGTGAAAACCGCGAGGCACCTCTAGACCATGAAAAAGTAAAAAGAAAGGACGCATCCGAAGGTGAAAACCTCTATGAGGTGCCTAAGGATGGAGGTTTGAACATTCTCCCCATTGCATAGGAAAATTCACCCATGCTCGTGGAAGAATCAGTAGAAGTCAACATAGGCACAAAAGAGAATCCTCGATTGATTTATTTAGCAGTGTCACTGACAACACAAGAGAAATCAGAATTCCACAACTTCTTTGAACAAAGACAGATTAATTTTGCTTGGTCATATGCCGACATGCCTGGGTTGGATCCTGAACTTGTTCTACATCACTTGCCTTTACAACCAGGTGCCAAACCAGTGAAACAGAAGTTAAGAAAAATGCATCCACAGATTGCTTTATTAGTCAAGGCAGAACTTAAGAAATTGTTAGACGTTGGTTTCATCAGACCTATTGACTATGCAGATTGGATTTCCAATCTTGTACCAATCACCAAACCAGCTGGGGGCATCCGCATCTGCACTGATTTTAGAGATATCAACAAAGCTTGTCCTAAGGATGACTTCCCTTTGCCTAATATAGACATGATAGTTGACATGATAGGATATGAGATGTTGTCCCTTATGGATGGATTCTCGGGATATAGCAGGATAAAAATTACAGCGAAGATCAACCTAAGACAGCCTTCACTTGTCCTTGGGGAACGTATTGCTAGAATGTTATGCCCTTTGGGCTCAAGAATGCAGGAGCAACCTATCAACGTGCCATGACCACTATCTTTCATGATTTAGTACACACTTGTATGGAGGATTATGTCGATGACCTTATTGTAAAATCCAAGACAAGGGCACAACATTTACAGGTTTTAGACAAGGTATTTTAGAGGCTAGAGACGTATAATGTGAGACTCAATCCAAAGAAATGTGTGTTTGGAGTCAAGTCAGGAAAGCTGTTAGGTTATATCATTTCTAGACGAGGCATTGAAGTAGATCCAGCTAAGGTAAAAGCAATTATGGACATGCCACCACCCAACAATCTCAGTCAACTAAGAACATTACAGGGAAGGTTGCAATCTATCAGAAGATTTATAGTGTAGCTAGCAGACAAGACACATCCTTTTTAACATCTATTTAAGAAAGGAGTACCCTTTACATGGACACCTAGGTGTGAAGAGGCTTTTCAACTGATTAAAGAATATTTACTTACACCACCTGTCTTAATGCCACCTGTTGAAGGAAGGCCGTTGATTCTTTATATCACAGCAACCCATTCATCCCTCGGAGCATTGCTTGCACAGAATGACGATGAAGGTCATGAAAGGGCAGTCTATTATATCAGTCGGACTTTGGTTGGTTATGAGCTCAACTATAGTAACATTGAACGTGCTTGTCTTGCAGTAGTATTTGC
This sequence comes from Sequoia sempervirens, assembly GCA_007258455.2. NCBI lineage: Eukaryota > Viridiplantae > Streptophyta > Pinopsida > Cupressales > Cupressaceae > Sequoia > Sequoia sempervirens. The sequence continues at coordinate 194,810,730 of VDFB02281492.1, forward strand.
TACCCAAAAGCGTGACACTACATGCTAAGCAAACAATGTTGATTGCTAAATAGATCCTCACGAAATATCTTCTTAGTAAAGGCAGCATTAATAGGGCCGGCCAAGTGGGTCATGATACTTAGTGAGGTATGATGTCTGATGTATGTAGAAAGGAAGGCTATTAAAGAGACGGGTCATTGCTGATGGGTTAGCTGATGCACCCATACGAGCGAATCACCCATTAGTGGCAGACTTTCTTGATGAGTTCATATTCACTTTTGACACAAACATAACATGGAAACTGTACTTTGATGGCTCACATATAAATCATGGTTCAGGGGCTGGGATATTGTTTATCACACCACAGGGTGATTCCATCCCTAAATCATTCAGGATTGCATTTCCATGCACTAACAACATGGTGGAATATGAAGCTTTAGTGACAGGTTTACGCATGGCAGTCAAGTGGAAAATCAAGAACCTACAGGTATATGGTGATTCTCAACTAGTAATAAGACAGGTAAATGATGATTATGAGACTAAGGATGAAAAGCTTGCTCTGTACAAGCGCATGGCTGATAGTTTTAAAGAGTACTTTGACAAAGTCAAGTTTCATCAGATACCTCGTGTTTTAAACAAAGCAGCAGACGCTATGGCTACAATTGCCTCACTCCTTGACATTCCTAACAACGTGCCTAAGTTTGAGTTCTTGGTCGAACAGCTTTTGGTCCCCGCCTACGATATCCCAGATTCTGAAATGGTGTGTGACATTGTTGGTCCTGATTCCCCATGGTACAAAGAAATCTATGATTACCTTCATGCCGAAGTCATCCCCATTGGCCTATCCAATAACCAACGTAGGACATTCCTTCGCAAGTCAGCCAAATATACCATCGTCGGAGACACCCTATATAGATGCGCTTTAGATAATACCCTACTGAGATGTCTTGATTCTACTGAAGCACAAGCAACCTTGCGTGGGGTGCATGAGGGTATATGTGGTTCCCATTCTAGCGGTCCTACCTTAGCTAAAAAGATTATGAGATTGGGTTATTATTGGCCTACTATGGAAAAAGACTCATATGTCTTTGTAACAAAATGTCGCCAATGCCAAGTTCATGGAGATTTGATACATGCCCCAGCACAGGAGCTCCGTCCTATCACGTCACCATGGCCTTTTTCCCAATGGGGACTCGACCTCATAGGTAAGATCCCCCCCACCTCATCTAATGGACACAAGTTCATTATCACTGCCACTGAGTACTTTACGAAGTGGATTGAAGCCATTCCTATGACATACATTACCGGCACACAGATTTCTAGATTTATCTTAAACTATATCATCTGTCGGTATGGTGTCCCTCAATCTATAATCACTGACAATGGCCGCCCATTTAAGAACCAAGAAGTCCGTCACTTGTGTGATCAATTTCATATTCAACATCACTTCTCTACTCCATACTACCCACAAGGTAACGGCCAAGCGGAGGCGTCTAACAAGACCATCATTAGAATCCTCAAGAAGACTGTCAATGATGCTGGTCGTGACTGGCATTTACAGCTTAACCCTGCCTTATGGGCTTATCGTACAAGTATCCGTACTCCCACTGGGGCTACCCCATACTCACTTGTCTTTGGATCTGAAGCCATTTTTCCTATTGAGGTCGAGATTCCATCCCTAAGGGTATCACTGAAGGGCCACATTGACGATGAAGAATACCGAGTGTCGAGACTCCATGAGTTAAAATTCCTGGATGAGCGTAGACAGAAGGCACTGGACCATCTCCAAGCATATCAGAACCGCCTTCGTTGTAGCTATAACAGGAGGGTTTTAAACAGAAATTTTGACATTGGTGACCTGGTTTTAATGGAGAACCCAAAGAATCAAGCAGAAAGAGACAAACCAGGAAAGTTTGAACCTAATTGGTTGGGACCTTATGTTGTTACGAAAGCTTTTGGATCGGGAGCGTATCAACTCTCCACTCCTGAAGGTGAACCATTGTCCTCACCAATCAATAGTATGCATCTGAAGAAGTTCTACGCATAGCTTCTGGGAGCCTTTGTCTTATTTAGCAAAAATATAAAAAAAATAAAAAATAAAAAAATCATAAAATCATAAAATAAAAAAATCGTTATCAAGGGGAAAACCTGGTAAACAGGCGTCTTGGTAACACCAAAAAAATTAGTTAATATGGAAAATAGTAAAGATAAATTAATCATCCAATGGTGAAAACCACTTCGGTGGCGCTTTAGATAGGTACCATGGTGAAAACCTGGAAAACAGGTGCCATGTGTACTCAACCCTGCTCCTTTGTCTACTATTATTCTAATCTTACCTGTACATAGTCCACTTCCCTGTACATAGCCCACATTCGTGTACATAGTCCACTATCCTATATATATCTTTTACCTTTTATGTCCATCACTTGTATATATTCGTCCTAATAAGTGGTAGTCTTTTCCATAGCTTGGAACGATTAACATCAAGAGCATTTCATATCCCCCACCTTACCCTATTCATAGTCAGTTGGTCTTATACTCGACTGGGGGCAGACACTTGACCTGCGTCACATTGGTTCTTACATTGGCTGTATTGGAGACGTGAAACCAAAAGAAAATCCAAAAACATCGCAAAATGACCTGAGAAAACACAAAAAAAAATCAAAACATTTCAAAAATTCCAAAAATAGAGTCAGAGTCAGTCGCGATTGTCAGTCTTTGTCATTTGTCAGACTACGTTGCCTCTGCAACTAGACGTAGGCAAGGCCATCTGCCGATGTGCCCCCGAGGCATTAGGTCAGTCCGTTTAGGTTTGTCTCTACAAAGTCATGCATCAATCCATATGTCTATATGAAAAGGTCATTGGTAGTGTCGAACTACAAGGTCTCTGCGTGTACAACGTAGGCAAGGCCATCACACGATGAGCCCCCAAGGCCACACTAGGTCAGTCCATTAGGGTTCGTCGCATTCACTTTCACACACGTCTTTTCTATTTGTAGTCAGTCTTGTCGGTCAAGTCAAGTCGAACTACGAGGTCTTTGTGTGTACAACGTAGGCAAGGCCATCACACGATGAGCCCCCGAGGCCGCACTAGGTCAGTCCTTTAGGGTTTGTCGTCACACACAGTCAATTGTCAATAAGTCATATCAAGTCATGCATTACTCTGGTGAACAAGTCAGCAATGTCTCTGAGTCATATCAAACAAATTTCCAAACAAAACAATTCAAACAGATCAACCAACCGTCTGCTACAAGATGTGTCCTTCTTGGAAACAGATGTTATCAAAACAATCAACCTGTGTCTTATTCAGGATGTGTCCTTCCTGCGTAATTGACAAGGTCAAAACAATCAAACATAGCCTTACACATGTTATCACATCAACGGCATCTGACTCAACGTCTTATACGATACATGTCTTTCTGAAACCAGGCTTTGTCATGCCTTATACAGATAGTCATAACATCGAAACCAGACTCATAGTCTTATCCGGTATGTGTATCTCCTGCAATCAGGCTCAATCAATCAAACAAATCAAACAAACAAATCATGTTTTTGGAAAATATTTTCATTGGCTTATTGACTATATGGCTTATTTATCTTATCATTTATCTTGAATTGATGACTAGGATTCATGTTACTAGCTTTCTCAATGATGTCCCATGAAGGATTTAGAGAAGCAACGACGTATCGGAATTCTATTTTCTTTGACTGTTGTCTGTCGACTGTCTTTTAAATTTGATTTTGAGTCATGTTACTAGTTTCCTCAAGGATGTCCCATGAAGGATTTAGAGGAGCAATGACGTCTCATGACCTATTCTTTTCTTTTGTTTGCTGTCTATGGTTTGTCCTGACAAAAAGACTGGGGCAACTTGTGTCCTTAGTATGAGTTAGTGACAATCCTTGTCTGCGACTGTCTGTTTTTAGCAAGTGGATGACCTTGCACACCTTGATTTATGTCATATCCTGGTGTTTGTCTCCATTTGTATTAGTCCCGCCCAATGATGATAAAGTGCAATACCTTTTGTGATACGGTAAAATATCGAAGATTCCTAACACTAACATTTATCTTCTGTCTTTTCATTCTTTGTCGATCTTCCATTCCGCATTAACAATTCTTCTTTCTTGCATTATGACGGAGTCCTGTGACACGAAATGGTATACATCATCCTGCATCAACATACATGTTAGAAACATACATATATATATAGGCATATGTCACATTTAGCTCATCATGGCATAATAGAAAATAATCATCATTTAACATTGCATATCATAAGTAATAAACTGTAAATACATACATCACATGTCATTATATATATAACATCACATACCATCTCATCATCATATAGAATCATATGTCACATAGAATCAAATTTATCGCATTAGTTGCATAAACAACATAAAGTACATACAACCATCCATCACATAGGCATATCATATAGACATCACATGTATAAATCAAGACTGCATAATCAATAAATAGACAATGCATATCATAAAATCGCCGCCAAAATCATATATACATATCGCTCATATGTGTCACATCACAATGTCATAATGTATCATAAATACATGGAAGCCCGCAAGCTATCGGATCAAAATACAATGTCCCAAATGGACGTCAAAACTATATCTCTATCCTAAACTACCACTGCCATCATGTCAGGAGTGTGTAGGAGACTGATGCTGGGAACCTGCTAATCTCGGAGCTATGGGAGGTCTGTCATATGGCCCTGCTCTGCATGGCTGATCCACTCCCTCTGTGCTCACTGTCCGTGTGTGGGTCCTGGTCTGAGACCTGCTACTCTGTGCTGCTGAAAAACTGGGAGCCCGTCTCTCTATGGGAACCTCTGTCTCATACAAGTCTCGATAGTATCTCTCCCTCTCGCCGGCTCTGACCAACTCTCTGGAAAATGCTGCTGATGGTCCTGTACATAATGACCTGAGCTTTGTGAATCTCTGCTTAGTCTCCTACCGCCGGGCTACAGCCTGATCCCTCTCCAACAAGGCTCTGTCTCTCTCCACCCGGTAGGCATCTCTCTCTGCCATCAATACCCTCATCTGCTCCTCCAAGGAGGCAACCTGGGCTCGTAATATATCAGTGTCGGGCACCTCTGCCTCTGTCTCATCCTGGCGGACCCTGTCTCGCCCATCCTCCTCCTCGTCCATCTCCTCCAGGATCTGATCCCTGATCTCTCTCTCGTGATCATCCTCCTCCTCATCATCCTCCTGGTAGGCACCTAGCAATCCAAGGGCATCTACCTCTACCTCCTCTCCGACGGCCTCCTCTACAACTACCTCCTCGACACCTGCCTCTGCCTCTGCTGGGATGTCAGGGATGTCTGGGATAACTGCCTCAGCTGGCTGCTCCTCCTCGCCGCCTCTGGCCACATCTAGCATGGCCACATCCTCCTCTCCTCCCCTCTCCTCACGGATTGGTGACAAGGCTACTCCTCATCCCCGTCGACCACGCCTCCCTCTCCTACCTCCGCGTCGGCCACCTCTGCCATCATCCCCACCATCACCTCGGCCTCCTCTACCTCCTCGACCACCTCCTCTACCCCGTCTGCCTCTGGGACCTCTAACCCGCCGCTCTACTAGTGCTGGCTGCCCTGGATCTGTCAAAGGAGTCAGCCTGTGTAGTGCCCACCACTGATCATAGGCTAGAGTCATCCCTGGATCTGCTGGTCCACCCCTCCATCCCCATGCCTGTGCCTGTAACCCATCAATATCTGCCTCTGCAATAGCAACTGGAATCTCTGGCCCCCACAACAGGACCTCTCGTGAGGACCGAGCAAACTCTGCTCTCCCTCGAGGTACATCCTGTACCTCTCCATACTATCTCAAAACCCGGTCCGGCAACTGCCGCTCTATGATGTGCATATGGGACACTGTCCGTCCCACTAAATACTGTGTCTGTCGATAATATGGCAAATGCTCGCCCTCATCTGACCACACCTCGCAGTCTAGGTATGGTCTCCATGTAAACTCCTGCATCAGGTCTATAGCATGTCTATAGTAGCTCGTGTCTCTAATGTGGTGCTGAGTGGTAGCTCCCGCATACCGAAAGGCGTAGGGCGCTCCCTGAGCTAGGTCTACTGTCACCGGTGGTCTAAAGATAGAAATATGCTCCCACACCCATACCATCAGGAGCGTGGTGCCATAGCTCATCGACTGTGCCTCTCTATAGGCAATGTCATGAAGGTGGAAGTATAGCATCCCCAGCACACACGAAACCCAAGCATATACAACTTGGCGCTCTAACATGCCTACTAGCATCTCACCCCATCCCACAGGAAATCCATGACCTCGGCGGTCAGGCAGTACAATACCACCTATCAGTGTCGCCACTAGACAGTCTAACTGTCTATACCTCTGGGCTAACACCCGCCATCTGATCTCATAATCATCCACCCCTAGCTGTCTAACGTCAGCGTGCGGGTAGTATCTGCACATCTCCGCTATACCCCTCTGGGTATCATAGACCACCCGGGTCCCTCTAATTGGTAATCTCATAATCCTGTACACGTCCTCCAAGGTCACTGTAGCCTCTCCAGTCGAAAGATGGAAGGAAAACATCTCCGAGTGCCACCGCTCGCAAAGTGCTGTCAGTAAACCCCGATTTGCCCTAATCTGGGGCATATCGGTCACGTGCAACAAACCCAAATGCCATAAAGTCCGTCGCTCGGCCGGCCGTAAGCTGTCTCTAAATTGAAACGTCGTAGGTCTCGACTCACGTGTGTAGATAGGGTCAAGAACAACCTGCAACAACATGCCTTATGTCAGCCTGAATCATCTACCCTAGTGAAAAATGAATGTTTTGACATAAAATGCAAATGCGTCATTATTTTGCAAATGCGTCATTTTTTAAACACATGTGTCGCTTTTATACAAATGCGGTCCATAAATTACAAGTGCGTCATTATTCATCAAATGCGGTTAATTATTATCAAATGCGTGCTAAAATCAACATTTGCGTTGCATAATCTCAAATGCGTATCAAAAGAAGCAAATGCGGCTACAACTATGCATATGCGTTTCAAATAATCACATGCGTTTCAGAATAAACAAATGCCTATCATAAAATTCACATGCGTAGCTAAATTTCAAAAGCGTATCACAATGATCAAATGCGAAACACAAAACACACATGCGGTGATTTTTTCTAAACTAGCCTAAATGGTAAGCGTTAAAATGCAAATGCGGCTTTTCGCAAGCAGATGCGTCGTTCGCGCATACAGATGCGGTGCAAAATGAAATGCGACGCATAATAAAAAAATGCAATAAATGTCTAAAAATACGCGCAAATTAAAAAATTTTAAAAGGCAAGTTTTAGGTCCATACCGGGGGGTCTGCGCCGGCTGGTCTCTGGAATGTCCGGATCCTGTAGGCATGATGATGGGTCGCTAGAACTGGAGACATCCTCGCTGAAAGTCAGAGCAAACTTTTCAAATCTCTAAGCTGGGTGGGTGCAAATGAATAGTTTTTCACCCCAATTCCAATATATACCTAGACTTAGGTGGCATTTTCTTCCTACTGGCCGTGCAAACTTCTGTTTTCTATCATACCGTACCCATCCCTCCCGTTTCCGACCCCAATTCCGTCAACTGCATTGCATTTCTGCCTATCTACTGGGTTAATCGAGCGCATTTCCAAATTTTTCTAAACATTTCAAAAATTTGTCAATTTTCCCGAGGGGGCATACCTTCACCTGTTCTAATCTGGAGCTTGACTGGGGCATATTTTCATTGATTTTTCTTTGACACAACGCCTAAACGACATTGTATCAAAGAGGGGCAAATGTAGACACCGAAATCTGGTTATTAGCCTGCGACTTCTATATTCTTCATATTTCGTATTCTTCATGGTCATGATTAAATAATGTCAATTATTTAATTAATTCATCTTTTATTAATTCATCTATTAATTAAATAATATTAATTATTTAATTAATTCACTTCTCCTTATTCTATCTAATTAATTAAATAGACGCTTGTTATTTAATTATGTTACTAATTAACCTTCTTCTTGTTAAATTAAATAATCATTATTTAATTTATTCTTTATCATATTTCAACTATAATTAAATAAATTCATAATTCATTTAATTATTCATTTAAATCCCCTTCGTCATTTAATTAAATAAATCTTATTTATTTAATTATCCTTCGAATATCGAGTTTTGAATTAAATGAATTATTTAATTCATTAATTCTATTTTAACGCATTCTCTATATTTTAGATAATTATGTGAGTTATCTAAGTATTCACTTTTACTCAACTCGAGATCTATTTTAATCGTTCAGTTAACTATTGATTTAATGTCTGAGTGGTGTCTTCGAGTAATCTCTTCGTCTAATCATGCAATCGTCCACTTCTAACTCAATTGCGTGTACATGCATATTAATTAAATATTCTTATTTAATTAATTAAATTTTGTGCGTGCATTCGAACAGAGAGTTGCTTTAATCAATCTTCATCTTTGTCATGCAAAGATATTTCTTATGTTTTCGAATGCCGAACTGAAGATTAAACCATTTATTTAATCTTTAATTCTATTTCTGATTCGAATCACTCATGTCACTTCTATCAGTTATCTAATTGCATGTCTAATCTCTCAATCTCAACCGTCCGTTGATCTTTCAATCTTGACCTGTCATTTGAATAATCAATTTTCTATAAATTGATTTGTCTTTCTTCATTCCAATCTCTCTCGCGAATTTGATAACTTTTGGAGAGCACTTTTGTCTTGAATCTTCGATATTTTTCTAATCACTATCTTAGGCTATACTTGCACGAATTACTTGAAAATCTGAGGGCAATTATACCATACAAGCGAAATGGAGAAGGGCAATTGAGATAATTCATGGAAATTCGTTTGAAGATTGGTGAGATCATTCTAGTTTTAATTACGTTTTTACTTTCCCATGTTCTTTGTTGCTTAACATATAAATTTGCATGTTAGATTTAGTATTGTATGCATGTGTGCTTTTAATCTACTAATATTCTTGTTGTCTATTGTGCAAAAGGCTTGTTTCATTTTCAGACGTTACACTATCAATATTGAGCATATGGAATTATGTACCTCTATGAATGTGTTAGGCAACATGATCTTTGGTACAAGATTGTTCAATCCATATAATCTAGCTTATGTGGGGTTCAAGGATAGCTTGTGGAAAAACATGAAGCTTTCTAGAATACCCATTTGTCAAACTTTTATCCCATGTTTAGGTTGCTGGATCCCTAGGGTGTTTCCCTCAAATGGTAAGTAATTTGAAGAGGTTATATTAATTCACCTTTTTTTTCACACAAGCTAGGATTTCCACCAAAAACACAGTGTAAGTAGAAAGACTCTGGCAATGATTTTCTCAACGTTGGGTGATCCCACAAAGTTGATTAACCATTTCTAGGAGATTCTAGTTTTTGCTAAAATCACATATTTTTAGAAAATATAATGATTTAAGCCTTAAAAATATCCATTGAATCATTCCAATTGAAGAGGGTTTGATCAAACTACCTTAGATCAAACCACCTTAGATAGAACACCGCTAGTTTTAAGCCATACCTATAATGGAGTCTCCTTTACACCTATCAAAATGCTGATAAAAATCCACTTTTGATTTTCCTTTTGGGGGATCAAATGAATTCATTTGATTTTTTTTTTTTGAAGTATGTATTCCTTATTATAAGCTTTCCAAAAAGTATAATTTTAAATAATTTTAATTATATTATTATATTTTTTTTATTTCTTGTGAATGTGGGTTTTTCATTGAAAATTAAGCTCTAATGTTTTGTACATGTGGAAAAATAGAAGATTATCAAAAAAAAATTGAAAAATATGAGTACACTAGATATTGAAGTCCTTGATCCAATAGAAAAAAAAATGAATTTCAATACATACAAAAAAGTTACACGTTATACGATCGCACTATGTTTGAATTGCAATTGGTTTGACTTTGAAACTTGATTAAAGAAAAAATATTCAATAAAAAACTATCTAACCAAGTGGAAGCACTAGATATCAAAGTTACAAATCTAAATTTGAAAGAATTAGAATTTTATCCTTCATGGAAAAAAGGTTATGTGTTATATGATGAGCATCACTTTTTAAAAATGTTATTTTCTGAAAAATCTAGTTTTCAAGGGAGATGGAAAAAAAATGCAATCTAATTCCAAAAATTTTGAAAAAAATATATTTAGAGTCTGCAGAAAAAATTTCACGAACCTCTAGTTTGCATCATCTTCAAATTTCTCGTGGTTTAGCTGCTATAGGTGCCTGAAAGTGAAGATTTATTTCAAACAATATTTCAGTGTCCAGTTTGGCCAAAACTTGTAAACCACTATTGTGGGATCAACCTATTTTTCTTGATACTAGAACTGAGGATTTCACACTCTTTGATGTTAAAGCCTTGATTTCTTTAAGTACCTAAAATACAATTAGAGTTATAAATTCTTGATAGTTTCTAGATTTCTACATATGTCCCTAAAATTATTTTAGGAACTATTTCTTGGCAGTACTGATTCAACCGCCACTATGATCAAATTGGTAATGGAAGAACTCATTCGCAACCCTCAGAAAATGAAGTGAGTGCAACAAGAATTGGATGACTTTGTTGGTCTGGAGAAAAAAGTGGAAGGATCTGATGTACAGTAGTTGTCATACCTTGATGCGGTGGTGAAAGAAGCATTTTGATTATGCTCAACATTTCCTCTGTTGGTGTCACACACAGCTAAGATAGATTGTGAAATTGAGGGATATATGATACACAAACACAGTCAGGTGATAGTGAATTCATGGGAAATAGGAAGGGGCCTTGCAATGTGGGAGGGTCCCTTGGAGTTTATTGAATAAATAAAACATTTAAGATAAAATAAATAAGACTGAAACAAATATGGATCACTTCAATATATTTACAATAGAAAATTTTAGAATAGATTAATGATTTTTGGATGATTACAATGGCATCATTGTTGCTATATTTATAGATTCATGGAAATCTCTACAATATCTTATAAAGACTAAGTGAAGACTCAAAAAAGAAAGCTCTAGAAAAATACTAGAATGAGATAGAAGTTTCAATTTAGAGATGGAAGTTTCCATAATCAGGAAGATTCCATATGATAAACACTATCTCCAATACCCCCACAAAATGTTTATCTAGAGAGGATGATTACAAAAAAAATTATTACATAGCAACTTCCTTGAGATTTAACAAGTTTCTAAATTTGACGAACTTCACTTCAGATAGTGCTTCTATAAATATGTCAGTAATTTAATTTTATGTTCCATGAAATTTTAACTCCACCACTTGATTTTCTATCAAAACAACAAGAAAAATGATTATATACTTCCATATTCTTTTATCTAGCATGATATACTAGATTTTTTGATAGATTGATAATGCTTTGATTATCACAGAATATAGTAGTTGGAAAAACTTGTGGATGTTGTGTTTCTTCAAGTAGTCTTCTAAGCCATAATTCTTCTTAGATGCCTTTGATGAACCAACATATTTAGCTTATGTAGATGATAGTGATATTTTTTCTTGTTTCTTATTGCTCCATGAAATTGGTTCTGACCCAAAATGAAACATATATCCTGAAGTTGATTTTTTGTCATCAATCTCACCTACATAATCAAAATCTATATATCCAACTAAAGTAGGCTCTCCTCCATATTTGTAATCAAATCCAAGTTGATAAGTGCCTTTTATATATTTTAATATCTCTTGGTTACTTTCCAATGCCCAATGTGTGGATCTAACATTTACCTAGATACAATACCAATTGCATATGTAATATCTAGTCTATTTATGGTGAGATACAAAAGACTCCCAACTAATTGTCTATACAATTTTCCATCCACCTTCTTTTGAGTAGAGTTAGCACTTAATTTTAATCCTACCTCACATGGTGTATTAGATTATTTACAATCACTCATATTAAACTTTTTCAATACATTAAGAGCATATTTGGTTTGAGAAAGCGCAATCCTTCCTTCTTCTTTCCATACTTGCATACCCAAAAAAAAGTGCATCAACCCTAGATCAGTTATTTCAAAATATTGTTTGAGTTGATCCTTGGTTATTTCAATATTATGTGTGTGATCTCTTGTAATAATCAATTCATCCACATATAATATAATAATAAAAACTTTATCATCACTATGTTTTACATACACATCCCGATTAGCTTTACTTATTTTAAATCCTGAATCTATAAAGTACTCATTTATTTTGGAGTACCATGCCTTGGAGCTTGCTTACTTGACCATATAATGATTTTTTTACTCTACACACTAGATATTCTACACCACTTTTAAAAAATCCTAGTGGTTTTTGCATGTAAATTTCTTCCTTTAGATCACCATGTAGAAATGCACTTTTTACATCCATTTGAAAAAAATTCCAACCAAATTTTATAGCTAGAGAAACTATTGTACAAATTGAACACATTTTAGCAACTGGAGCAAAGGTTTCAATATAGTCAATACCTTTGCTTGTGAGAAGCCTCTAGCCACTAGCCTTGCATTATGTTTTTCAATAGCTCCATCTAATGTAAATTTTATTTTGTAGGTCCACTTGCAACCAAGGCCACACTTTCACCTTTTGGAAGAGTTGTCAATTCCCAAGTTCCATTTTTCATCACAGAATTGTATTCATCTTACATTGTTGCTTACATTCTTCTTTTCCTTTTGCTTCCACATATGTATTTGGAGTGTCAACCTACATCATCCTAGTCATAAGAGCATAGTTAGCAAACATATTCCTAAGGCCTTCTTGGTAGATTTCTTGAATGCTTCTAGTCTTCCTTGTGTCTTCATCATCACTTTCACTTGATTCTTCAATTTGTGTTCCTTCTCCTCCTACAAAATATTGCACACCTTTATTTTGATCATTAGTATAAATATACTTATCTTCTTCAATCAAGATTAGAAAGTAATATAATTTAGGAGAATAATCACTTGCAATATCTTCATCAAACCATACATTTCTTTGATATGAATTTCATTTGTTTTAGGATTTATAACCTATATCCTTTTGATTCCTCACTATTGTCAACCATTATGCACTTCTCACTTTTCCTTTCAAGCTTGGTCCTCTTTTCATCAGGAATGTGGGCATATGCATTACATCTAATGACTCTAAAATGAGATATTGTAGGCTTTCTACCACTCCATGCTTCTTCTAGTGTTATGTTAAAAACTGCCTCAGTAGGTGTTCTATTCAAAATACAAACAGTAGTACAAATTGCTTCAACCCAAAATTTAGCTTCTATATTTCTAGAATGAAGCATGCATCTAGCCATTTCTATTATAGTTGTATTTTTTCTTTTTTCAACACCATTTTGTTGGGGCGAGTAGGAGACAGTTGATTCCTTCTTTATACCATGTTGTTTACAAAAATCTAAGAAAAATTTATTCATATATTTCATACCTCTATTTGTTCTTATTATCTTTAGAGATCTTCCACTTTGATTTTCAATTAATGCCTTAAACTCTTTAAACTTATCAAACACTTCATCCTTCCTTTTTAGAAAATATACCCAAACTCTTCTAGTATAATCGTCAATAAAGGTGAGGGTATACCTTGATCCTATAAGTGATGGTTTTCTAAAAGGACCCATTGCATCACATGAACCAAATGTAAAGGATTTTTTGCTCTCCATGATTTACCTTGTGTGAAACTTTCCATGTGTTACTTTCCCATAGCACATCCTTCACACACCTTGTGACTTGATGAGATTTTTGGAAGCCCTTGCACCATATATAGTTTCTCCATAGGCTTGAGGCTTTGATAATTTGCATGTCTCATACGCTCATGCCATAACTTGCTCATATCATCATATTTGGCAATAACACACATATTCTCATTTCCACATTTAGAAGTAAATTCTTGGAATTTATATAATTCATTCTCCATTTTACCAATTACAATCACTTTCTAATTATTACTCATATCCTTGATTAAACACTTATCATTGTAGAACTCTATTTTATACCCTTGATTAGCAATTTGAGATACAAAAAGAAGAAATGTCAACTCTAGAACTAACTTCACATTTTTTAACACACCATTATCAACTTGAACATTTCTAGTTCCTTTAACTTCCAAAGCACTATCATTCCCTAAATATATTTTCTCTGAATTACTATCATTTCTTAGTGATTCAAATTGTTCCTTATTATAACACATGTTGTGTAGCACCATAATCTATAACCCAATCCTTCTTATAAGAATTATTTGATTTAAGTCCAATACAAAAAACATTACTTTTAAAGCCAATTTTTTTAAAAAGTTATTTGAATTTTTTTTTGTATCTTTATTACTCTTATAACATTCATTTGCTTTGTGACCCAACTTACCACAATAATTACATTTCCATTTACTTTTATGCCGAAAAGGTTTCTCGATGGTGAGAAGAGTGAGATAGACTACAAGGGACATAATTTTCAGTTGATTCCATTTGGAAGTGGGCAAAGAGAATGTGTGGGACTTCCTTTGGGGATTTGTATGGTTCATCTAGTCTTTGCTTGCTTCCTTCATTCATTTGAGTGGACCCCACCCCATGTAATGACTTTCGAGCATATAGGCATGAGGGATGAGTTTGGAATCATATTAAAAAATGCTATGGAGTTGAATGTGATTGCCATGTTTACTAGGTGCCCACTAATCACCCAAGATTTCACACTCTTTGATGTTAAAGTCTTGATTTCTATAAGTACCCAAAAGACAATTAGAGTTATAAAATTCTTGATAGTTTCTAGATTTCTAATTATATCCCTCTGGTGGTGTCACACACAAATGAGAGAGATTGTGAAATTAAGGGATATTTGATACACAAACACACTCAGGTGATAATGAATTTATGGGCAATAGGAAGGGACCCTGCAACGTGGGAGGATCCCTTTGAATTTATGTTGGAGAGGTTTTTGGGAGGTGAGAAGCATGAGATAGCCTACGGGAGACATAATTTTGAGTTATTTCCATTTGGAAATGGATGAAGAGGGTGGGGTTAGGCCTAAACTTTGATGGTCTATTTGACCTTTTTTCAATTTCAAACTGTATATTACAACTTTAAAATTTATTAGACCGTATAGTTAGACTTGCTATATTTTTATTAAACGTAAAAAATTATTATACAAAAAATATAATATAATATTTTAATTTACGATATATATCATTTTATAATATTTATTATAAAAAAACAAATTAATTTAGAATCAAAATATAACTTTTTTTAATATTTCCTAATATAACTTTTGACATCTTTTCTAATAGTTATCAAAATATATATTAATTTAGAATCTTTTCAAAATAGAATACAACAGTTTTTAACTTTTAGAATATTTTTAACATGAATTGATTTTAATATGAACTTAGAAACTTTTGTTAATTGTTAATTATAATAGTAAATTTAATATTTTTATATTTATTACTAATAATTATCATTGTTATTTCTATTTTACAAGATATTGCATTTATAAAATATTTTATATAAAAAAATTATAAATTAAACAATTATTTTTTGACAATTTATATTTTTGAAAGGCATTTAAATGACCAAACTGTCATAAAATTTGAATATGGCAGATAGGGGTAACCATCCAATTCCAAGCCTGCGTGTGGTTTCCTTTGGGGGATCTATATGCTTTGACTGGACCCCACCCCATAGAATGGCATGCGAGCAGATAGAAACGAGGAATGAGTTTGGACCCCACCACATCTACCACGCCAAGTTTAGTAGGTGGCCACCGACCACCACAACCATGTTTTCAAACTTGTTCTTCATATTGTTATATTTGTTTAAAATTTTAGTTTGAAAGGTTATTTTATTTTATTTTAAAATTAGTTTTTATATTCTATAGATATATAAATTTTAGTTTTTGGTTAAAAATTATTTGAAGAGTATAGATATCTCAAATACATATATCTAAAAAATATCATATTAATTTGAAGTTATTTGATTTGCTTAAAAGTTTTTTTTTTTTGAACTGTTTTATTTTTTATTATTATCTTTAAAAAAATTTAAGGTCTACTAATAGTTTAAGTAATATATTATTTGTTGAAATATCTTATTTATGAAATAATATAATATTTTTTATTTTATTTTAATTTTTTCTATAGTTTAAATAATTATTAATTTTAAAATAATAAATAGTATTTGTACATTTATCTTAAAATTATTTATTATAAATTTTTATTTGTGTTTTATTTCTCATTTATTTTGAAAATATTATGTTTCTTATTAAATATTAATATTTACTTAGATCACTACAGTCTACCTTTTGATATCATTGTACAATGCCTTTGGACATTAATAAAATCTAAAATATAACTAACTAGTATATAAAAAATAATAAAGACTAAAGAAATCTGAAAAATATTTAAATAAAGAAAAGTTAAATATAAATAAAAGTCAATGTCCCTTGATCTATTGGTGAAGTTGAATGGTTCTAAATGAGCCCACTAAGGATTAAGTCTCATTGAATGCAAAGGCTTGACTTCATAGAGGATATTAAAAATGATATTCATATAGAAAAATTAAATTATTTTATTCATTTATCTTTTTAAAACTTGAAATTAATTTTTTTACGCTGAAAGGCTTCCTATAGTGGCATCACATGTTTGCAGATCCGTGCAAACAAAAACAAATGGTAGTTATAGAGTCTAGAAGAATTCAAATGCATGGTGGAATTCAAACGCACGTATGGAAGTAGAAGAGGCTTCTTTAAAAATGAAAAATAGTGGAATTCAAATGCACGTATGGAAGTGGAAGAGGCTTCAATTACAAATGCATGTGATAGATGTATTCTTATAAGGATCAATAGAGCAAAAGGCATATTGAGACAATATTATCCCATGAAGATATTCAGGTATGTATTGAGTTTTGCTCAATTTCTTCAAATCTTTGTGTGTTGTTTTCATCTGTCATGCTACTATTAGACTAGAGAACCAGAATGACGTAGTGAGGGTGGCGGAAGTTTCAGGTATAAATTAGTCTCCATGATATTTGGTTGTGGAGGAGAAGTGACAAAAGGGCAACATTGGCGAGAGGTTAGAAAGTTTTTTCTGCTCACAAAATTTGATTACACAAATCAATTACATAATTTAATTCTTTTAATAGAGTTGTTAAGTGAAACCTGAACCAAGAGTCTCATATACAAAATTATCTAATTCATAAACACTCAAAAAAGAAATCTCGTAATGTTGAGGCAAGGAATATCTTACATACATGTGATGTCATATTTATGCAACCTAAATATGCACTAAGTAGATATTTTAAATAAAAGAAAAAATAAAGATTGGAGAATAATTTCATTATCAATAATCGGGTTCATAATTTCTATAAAAGATTTTCCAATTTCAAAGTAACATTTTAAATGACCTAAAAAATAACACTTTCGACATTTCATATATTGAGGTAAATCATTAAAAAATAGCAAAAAATTATGACATATGAACAAATTATAAAGTAAAAGAACAAAATTTTGGAATATAGAAATATTTAAAACTTTTTATCTATGTATCTTTATTTTATTAGGAGAGATAATGTAACATGAATGATTTTTTGCATAATTAGGTTTAAAGTTAGGCTTAGATTAAGGGTTAGAGTTAGAATTAGGGTTAAAATAAAGATTACAGTTAAATTTAGGGTTAGTTTTAGGGATAGAGTGATGGTTACAAATAGGGTTAGATGTAGAATCAGAGTTATAATGAGGTATAGTTAGCATTATTGTAAAAATTATGGCTACAATTAGATTCTCACATAGGCTTATATTAAGGGTTACGATTACAATTAGGGTTATGGTTAAGGTTAGACTTAGGGTTAGGGTAAGTGTTGGAATTAGGATTAGGCTTTGGATTAGAATTAGGATTAGGGTTAAGGTGATAATTATATTTATAATTATCTTTAAAATTAGAGTTAAAGTTAGGCTTAATGTTAGAATTAGGGTTATGGTGAGGGTTAAGGTAAGGGTTTAGGGTTAGAGTTAGGTTAAATTAAAATTAGGGTCAAGAAGGGTTAGGTTTAGAATTTCCTAGGGTTTACATTATGGATACAATTAATGTTACAATTAAAATTATAGTTAAGCTTAGGTTAAGGTTTAGGGTTATGCTTAGGGTAGGAGTTAGAATTAGGGTTAGAGTTTAAGTTAAAGTGAATGTTATAATTAGGGTTAGAGTGAGGGTTAAGGTTTAATTAGGGTTCACAATTAGTGTTAGAGTTTAATAAAGGTTCAATTAGGATTAGGGTTAAGGTTTAATTAATATTAGGGTTGGAGTTCAATTAGAGATATTACTCAATGACGATTAGGGTTAGGGTTAGATTTTAATTTTGTTTAGGGTTAATAGGGTATATGCAGGATCCTCATGGAAAAAATAGGCCCTTAAGTGGTGAAAAATTCAAAAAAATCAGAGTTAGGCAACTTCACGTAAAAATTTGAATAAGTTATCTATATTATTTTTTTTAAATGTAAGAATAGAATATGTAGCAAATTGAATGTAGTGTCTAAACTCTTAGGTTTTTTTTTTTTAAATCTATTTGGTGAAAATTTGAAATTTCAATGCAGTAGTACTTAAATTTTAGGGAAAAAATAAGAAGTAGGTATCTGTCTGACCACCCTAACCACAATAAAATGATAATATTTTTTATAATATTTTAGATATAAGTAGAGGACTAATGTCCCAATGTGATACATATTTTTTTGTAATTTGTTTCCAAGTAAATAATTAATTATGATTTTTTAATTACTTTTAAAAAATATAAAACTCGTATGTCTAACCACCTTAACTTGGTCAAAACTTCATATTTTTTTATTTTTTTTAATCCTATAGTATGCGAAGCATAGAATGTGATGCATGTTTTGGAATCAAAAAATGTGATACCATTTGAAATCTATAGATGTTTTCCAATTAGCTTATCAATAAAGACTTTAGTCGTAATTCAAATAGAAAATGAATAATAATAATTTATTAAATTCAAAGTAAAGCATAATTTATATTGGTGGAAACCTGAGAATATCCTTTTAAAACTCTTTTAGTTTCATCAATTTTGGGTAAAAAAAATCATCAGCCACATACCCTACACATACCCATCATATTGCCACTTTTTGGCCCATCATGATCCTACACATACCCATTAAGTTTAGGGTTCTATGATAAAGCTTTAGGTTAGTGTTAGGGATGGGATACAAATAGGGTTAGGTTAAAAGTTACATTTCGATTTGAATTAGGGTTAGGACTCAAAAAAGGGTTCAATTAGGGTTAGACTAAAGGTTATCGTTCAATTAGTGTTAGTGTGCAATTAGGGTTAGGTTTCACTCATGTTGAGGTTTAATAAGGATTAAGGTGCAATAAGGATTAGGGTCTAAATAAGGTTCACTTAGGGGGTATGTGCAGGATCATCATGGAAAAAAAAGGCCCCTAAGTGGCAAAAAAATCAGAAAAATTAGAATTAGGCAACTTGATGTAAAAATTTGAATAACCTATCTATATTATTTCAAAAATATGTAAGAATAGAATCTATAACAAATTGAATTTAGTTTCTAAACTACTAGGTTTTTTAAATCTATTTGGTGAAAATTTTAAATTTCAATGCAAATGGGTACGTGAAATTTGGAAAAATAAGAAGTAGGTGTCTATCTGACCACCCTAACCATAATAAAATAATAATATTTTTTATAATATTTTAGATATAATTATAGGACTCATGTCCCGATGTGATGCATATTTTTTTGTAATTTTTTTCCAAGTAAAGAATTTTTTATGATTTTTTTATTACAACTTTTAAAAAATATAAAAACTCGTATATTTGACCACCTTAACTTGGTCAAAACTTCATGAAATTTAATTTTTTTTAATCTTATAGTATGTGACGCATAGAATGTGACACATGTTTCAGATTCATAAAATGTGATACTGTTTCAAAGCTATAGATATTTTTCAAACAATCGATCAATTAGGATTTTAGTCGTAATTCAAATAGAAAATGAATAATATTTTTTTATTAAATTCAAAGTAAAGCATAATTTATATTGGTGGAAAGCTAAGAATCTCCTTTAAAAACCCTTTTCATTTCATCAGCCACATACCCTACACATACCCATCATATTGCCACTTTTTGGCCCATCATGATCCTGCACATACCCTAGGGTTCAATTACAATTCAATTAGGGCTAATGTTAGGGTTAGAGTTCAATTAGGGTTAGAGTTAGTATTATAGTTAAATGTTAGAATTAGGGTTAGGAGTAGGGTTCAATTATGATTAAGGTATAATTAAGGCTACTTTTCAATTATAGTTAGGGTTAGAGTTTAATTAGACTTTTATTAGGGTTCAATTAGGATTATTGTTAAGGTTAGGGTCAAATTTAGTATTAGAGATGAGTTAGGGTTAGTATTATGTTAAGGTTAGGGTTATTAGGAATATGGTTACATCTATGGTTAGGTTTAGTAGTAAGGTTAATTTTAAATTATTTTTTAATTAGATTTTAATTAGGGTTAGGGTTCAATCAAGATATAGTTTAATTAGGGTTAGGATAAGTTTTGGGTTTAAGGTTAAAATGTGGTTAGGGTTACTATTAAAGAGTTAGGGTTCAATTAATTCATTACATGTTACAACTATATTTTCTACAAGCATATATCGTTAATAATTTATATAAAATATTGAGAGATATCCTTCTCAAGGCATCTATTTTTTAAATCAATTTAATATGTACATAAGTGGAAAGGGTGCCTTAAAAAGGATATCTCTCACATAATCATAATCCTAACCTTAACCCTATTTCAATATCTAATCATGAATCTAACCCTAACCTTAACCCTTACCTTAATCCTAATCCTAATCCTAATCCTAACCTTATCCCTAACCCTAACCATAAGCATATATCTAACTCTAACCCCTACCATAACCCTAATCCTAACCCTAATCTTAACCCTAACCCTTATCCCTAATTCTAACCCTAACCCTAAGCTTAATTCTATCTCTAACACTAAACCTAACTTTAACCTTAATTATAATTATAATTCTAACCCTAACCTTAACTTTAACCCTAAATATAATTGTAACCCTAAACCTTACCTTCGTTCTATCTCTAATTGTAACCCTAATGTTAACCGTTATCATAACCTTAATCTTAAACCTAACACTAACCCTACTTATATCTTTAAGCATATCCTTAACCCTAAAAGTAACCCAAAAACTCTAATCTTAACCTTGACCCCAACCCTTACCCTAACCCTAACCCTAACCCTAACCTTAGTCATAACCTTAATTTTATCTCTAATTATAACCCTAACCCTAAATTTCACCCTAAATATAATATTAACCCTAAACCTAACCCTAATTGAATCTCAAATTTTAACCCTAATGTTAATCCTTACCATAACCTTAACCCTAAACTTAAACTTGGCACTAACCCTAACCATAACCTTAACCTTAATCCTAACGTTAATTTTATCTATAATCATAACCTTACCCCTGACCCTAACCCTAACCCTATATCTAACCATAACCATAACCCTAATCCTAATCCTAACCCTAACCCTAACCCTAACCCTAACCCTAACCCTAACCCTAATAATTTTTTCTTCCATGTCATGTTGTGAATGCTATTAGCATACATATATATATATATATATATATAAACGCTGAGAGATAACCTTCTTGAGGCATCTATTTTTTTCAATTAGTCACATAAAAGTGCAGTAGATGCCTCGAGAAAGATATTTCTTGGTGTTTTTATATATATTATTTATAAATTAATATATATATATATGCTAGTGATTTATTACATTATTAAATTTTAAAATCAAATAATTTTTCAATAAAAATGAAAAATATATTATTAAACGAAGGGTATGTTTAGGATCGTGATGGGCCAAAAAGTGGTGATACGATGGGTATGTGTAGGGTATGTGGCTGACGACTTTTTTTTTCCCAAAACTAATGAAACAAAAAGGGTTTTTAAAGCGGATTCTCAGCTTTCCACCAATATAAATTATGCTTTACTTTGAATTTAATAAATAATTATTATTCATTTTCTATTAGAATTACGACTAAAGTCTTTATTGATAGGTTGATTGAAAAATATCTATAGCTTTCAAATGGTATCACATTTTTTGAATCGAAACATGCATCACATTCTATGTTTCATACTATAGGATTAAAAAGGAATTTCATGAAGTTTTGACTAAGTTAAAGTCGCTGACATGTTAATTTTATATTTTTTAAAGTTGTAATAAAAATTCATAATTAATAATTTACTTGGAAAAAATTACAAAATAATATGCATCACATCGACATGAGTCCTCACTTATATATAAAATATTGTAAAAATATTATCATTTTATTGAGGTTAGGGTGGTCAGACGACACCTACTTATTTTTTTTACCTTGAAATTTAACTACTACTGCATTGAAATTTCAAATTTTCACCAAATAGATTTTTTTTTTTTAAATAAATCTAGTAGTTTAGAAACTACATTCAATTTTCTACATATTCTATTCTTACATATTTTTGAAATAATATGGATAACTTATTCAAATTTTTATGTCAAGTTTCCTAACTCTAATTTTTTTAAATTTTTTGCCACTTAAGGGCCTGTTTTTTCCATGATGATCCTACACATATCAAGAAAATTAAAAAAAAAATAACTGAATATGTGGCATAAAATAAGAGGATCTCTATCAAATTTTAAAATATTTTTTTTTAATGTGGAAAATTAAATTTAACCACGTCCCAACTTGTTTATAAACATTGGGTGAGAAAGTAAGAACCCCCGTAGTAATTCTACAAAGCAAAAAAATTGCAATATAAATAAATAGAAAGTACAAATAAAAATTACTTCTTCTTGTAGTTTTAGTTAAGATAAATACTCCACACAAACACTGTCACTATCCTATGTGAAATTGGTTCAAAACATTTTCTAATTATTTCTTGCCTATGTGAATGTTACAATCTTTCTCAAAAAATAAGCATTACGCAAAAGTTGTCAGGCCATGCCCACCAAATGTTGTGTTCATAATGGTACACTCACCAAGTCTGACCAATAGCCTCATGCCATGTCACCTGCATGTTTTATTTTGTACCCCTTGGTACATAAGTGTATTTTTTTACCCTATATCTTCATACATTTTGAAGCCCTTTGTAATACCCCTCATGTTACTGTTTAGACTTATTTTCTTTCTATGCTTTTTGCTTGATACTTCGTGACTGTGATAGTACTATTTATTGTTTGGTTTGGTGGTTTGGATAGTTAGACTATTTGGTGATGATGCTATTTCATTTGAGAATATGAATACTTCATATGACATTATGGTTTGGTGATGTTAGTTGATTTCAGTAATATATTATGATGTAGTGATTTAGTAATTTATTTTATGATGTGATCAGTTAGTTAGAAATGTTATTTCATCATTGATATTATAATTGTTAGTTTAGTTTTGGTGAGAGGACAGTCTAGCACCACTCGGTTACGAGTGCCCTACTACGCTGCAATTCCTTCTCACAATGTAATGCTTTGATTATATATATATATATATATATATATATATATATATATATATATATATATATATATATATATATATATATATATATATATATATATGTATATGTACATGTACACGACCTTGTCGTATGTAGGGATTGTAGGTACAAAGTCTCGATTCCACCTGCTTCGGCAGGACAGGGCGAGCATCAAATTTACCCAACAGCATAATGTTGAAATAGAGATGACAAGGAAGTCACCCCGTCCCATGTTGTCAAACCGTCTTGTCTCATGGAATTGTGGGTCGTTACCTTTGTTATTTTTGCATTTTGTTATAATAATTTGTGTGAGTGTATTTTGGTATGTATTTTATGTTGGTAATTTGTATTATGTTATTTATTTAATTAAATGATGTAAATAAAGGTTTATTATAAGTGTTGGATAATTTGTAATAAAATATAAAAGTTTATTTTAAAAGTCATGTGTTTTATTTAAAGTGTTAATTAAATATTAAATTTGTATCTTGTTAATTTAATTAAATAAGCTTGTGGAGGATAATTATGAAATAAAATATTTAAATAAATGAAATTGTGTGAATTGCAAGAAAAGTTTGCAAAATCAAAATTAAAGTAGAAAGTATTGTTAAATAGGAAAAAATCAATAAAAGAAAAGAAAAGATAAAAAGGAAAAATGAGAGTTAAGTGTTGGCTGAAAAGATGGAATTAAATTAGAAAATTTCTTTTATATTGGATTTTTAGAGTTTTCGAAAAAGGGAAGAGATATCTTTTATTTAATTGCAAAATGGTGAGTTTTCCATTCATGGGAAAATTACAGAAGCTACAGAAAATATGGGGTTTTTGGAAATGGGATTTTCCCTTGTTCTTCTTCTGTAGTAAATTATTTTAGGTTTCATTGTTTGAAAAGAGAGGTTATTCTGGATTAAGTTTAGATTATAGAATTCTATCAAGGAAAGCTAGAGACAAAGTTCTAAAGGAAGGAACGAAAGTTTTTTGAAGGGCTATCTGGATCAAGCAAAGCTTCATCAGATTCCCAATAGCGCAGGACTCCAGGTTCCATTTGCATCTCCTTTAGTTTCCTAATTCAAAAATAAAAATAAAAATAGAATAAAATTTGATATGATATTCTGCGAAAGGAAAACTTTGGGATTTAGAATTTGTTGAATAGCAAATCTTATAGAGGAAATTAAACTGTTTCTGAAAATATTTTGTGTTTTTACAATTTGGCTGTTTAAAGTGAAATTTTATCATTGAATTCTGAAATTGTCCAGTATGGCTATGTCTGACATAGGGGAAAAGAAATAATATTCCCTTTGAAACAATAAGTTTGAGTATTTTTTCGTATATATATATATATATACATTATATATATACTATTGTGTATTCAATTAGTTATCTCTTCTATTGTGGATCTTAGAGAATATATATATATATATATATATTGCATTTAAATTTATTTGAAATTATGTTTATGAAATCAAAGTTATGGGCCAACTTTACCAGTCGGCGTGTAGTGACCCTCCCACTGTGACATCCAGTTTTAGTTTGTTTTAGGTTTGCCTGATAGATGCTTTAGTTCACTACGATACTATGTTGTGTATTCTCAGTTATAACTCTGACATTATGATGTTTTTATACTCTATGGATGATACATTGACGTCCTATTTATCTGGTTATGTTTCTGTGATGTTACTGAGATAGACATATATTTGATATGGTTTATTAGCTTACGATTTTTCATGTGGTTGTTATGTTGAGGTGATTAGTTTGATGATACTGTGATAGATTCATTCATGATGTGGCTTATTGTTTATGACTAATGCTTATCTTTATCATGTTGTTATGATTGTATATGATTGATCTTGTTTGTTGTGTCGGTGGATAAGACAATGTAGCATTACTCATTCATGAGTACCCTGCTACGTTGCAATTCTTATTCACGGTGTGTTTTCTAACATGAGTATATATATATGTTTTAACGTTGATGTTTCCCTGCAGACACAGGTACTGGGTAACGGCTCCACCTGCTTGTCAGGTCTGAGCGTACCCTAATTCAATAGAATTAAGTTGTTGGAGGTATTGACAGGTCCTTTTAAACCATCGTTCGTTTTCGAACGAGTATCTCTGTGTTACCCCGTGTAGTTCAATTTGTCTTGTCGTGTTCAAATATTTATTGTTCTATGTTTATTTAATATTTATTTTATTAAATGCTTATTAATGTTTTAACCAATGTTAATGATTTAATTTATTAAGTTAAATTAAATAAGTTATTAAATTTATCAGTGAGTTATTTCTTTGCAATGTTTTAAATTAAAATATTATAATTGCTGATTTTATTGTGCAACTTGTATTATGTGAAATAGATTTTATTAAGGAAAGATATTTTTGAAGAGATAAAAATCTTTGATTGACAGTTAAAGGTTTGTTCTGATATTTTAAAGATTGAGTAAACTGAATGAGCTATTTACAATGCAAAATGAACTTTCAGTTAAGTTTTGGTGATTGAAAGTGATTTGCATGAATTAATATCTTTTGGAAAGATGGGTAATAAAAACATTCACGGGATGAATTCAGAGGGCAGCAGTTTTTAGCAAATTCTTACATGGCAATTGCTTCAGAAGAATTTTTCTTTTAGGATTTTGTTTTTAAGCATAATTTTGAAGCTGGGTTGATTGGCAATTTTTCATTGAAATCTGGTGAATTGAATTCGGAGTTGACAGAAGATTGAAGGATTAGTTTTTCAGCCAGATATCAAAATTTAATCAGGTTTTCTTCTTATTTTAAATTCTTGAGTTCAATTTTGGAACCATAATGCTGAATTTCGTAGATTTGAAAGGAAATTGATTTGCTAAACC
Source organism: Sequoia sempervirens (assembly GCA_007258455.2). Lineage (NCBI taxonomy): Eukaryota > Viridiplantae > Streptophyta > Pinopsida > Cupressales > Cupressaceae > Sequoia > Sequoia sempervirens. The sequence goes on from VDFB02281492.1 coordinate 194,837,070, forward strand.
TGCACAAACAGCAAAGAAACGAAATTAGAAGGTTATTCGAACTTTTAAGTAGAAAAGTATAAAATCATTCTGCAAATTATTATTCAGTCGCCTGTAGATCAGTGTTATTCAGCTTATATATATAACCTACTCATTAGCTCTCTGAATAGTTTCTTTTAAAACTTGACATATTTATCTTGATGCCAGTTTTCTTGATAGATGATAGAATTTTGATCTTTACCATAGAGCACCCTGTATGTGATTGCGTGCAGCCTTCTACTTTTTATGATCTCTGTATAACTTTTGATCAAAGATCTACTGATCATTACTTTCTCTGCTCTTAATTTTCATCTGGTATAATGTTTCCTTCTCTGCCAGCACTAGTTAGCTGTATGTTATTTTACCCATTAGAAATTCCAGCGCTGTCTTTTGTCCATTGGAAAAGGAAACTCCAAATAGGTGCCGTATTTCTCTTATTCCAGCATCTGCGCCCAGCTTGCTGTGTTTTCAATAGTATTACTATCAACCTGCATATACATCACATTCCTATTGTATCTACCAATTTATATTGATACTTCAAATTATGGAATAGTATTATAAACTTTCAATTTGTTAAGGTTATCATTTAGGAGGCATACCCAATAGAATTACTCGTGCTTTCCTGAAATTCATTTAAAGATAATTTAATGTGCTTGAACTGTGATAGAAGCGTCCCTATATATCTGATAAATAATGCATGTAAAGTATTTTTATTTGCATGGCGATTCATAATTCAATTTATTTATATTTCTTTCTATCATGCGTCAGAAACGGCTTGTTTATATCTACAGATATTACACTTTCTGCATGCATCTCAGGTTTATATTTTATATGTTTTATATATATCATACAGAAATATTTTATATTATGAATATATTGCATGACATAAATAATGCTGTTATATTCAATTGTCTGTTAGGCGTCCATTATTGGTTCATTCACATATGTTTGTGCGTAACTATTAACATATGCATATAGACCACTTCTCATAGTATTCTATCAATATTTGATCTTTATAATTCTCCCCTGCGGTTTGTCTCATGCACTATATGCATGGCGTCCCTGTGTGTGTACTCAAGTTTATGTTAAGATGGTCTTATATTTAAAGTATATTCGCTGTAGACTTAGATCTTTGTCGATAGAACCTAAAATGTCCTTCTGATATCTGTTGAAATCTGCAAGCTTAACTCATGCGTTTCTTAAAGAAAATAATGGTTAGAAAGATTTTACATCTTATAACCCGATCTGAGATCTGATTCCAATTGTATTATAAGCTCAGTGTATCTTCCTTAATGAGGCGTAGGTCTTTCTGTTAGTATTTAGAGAACTATAAAACGAAGATTTATAAGGAGAAGACATCTTTTGAATAAGCTCAAATTCTGCTAAGTCCATGATATACCTGTCTATGTATGATTCTGCCAGCAGATTTACATACATATACGCCAAAACTTTCTAATGCTATGTTTTATATTTGTAAAGGTTTCTTTAGGTTCTTACCTGTAATTGTCTAATGCGTTGAATACATGGAGTTCCTGTTGATACTCGTAGTTGTGTTAAGTGTCTACAAGCTATTATAGTTAATTCTAGTTCGACCTGCCTTTGCATGTAATATTCAGTGGTCGAATCTTTAGTCTGAAAGTCATAAATCTATTAAGTGTAAGATAAGAGAGAGTCTTTGTACGTGAAAAATACATAAGGCAGTAACTTTAGTTTTGAGTTATTTTGATTTGGGTAATTGAAATATATAGAATAAAGAATTTATATTGTTCTAATAATATAATATTAATAAATTCTATATCTTGAAAGTATTGGAAATACAATAACATCTATAGTTTATATTAAGTAAATTCTTTATTTATTTAAATTTGTTAAATATCCCAGAGTTTATTGAATTCAACACTGTTATATGTCTGATGTAAATATAAATATATCTAGGTCTTAAATAGTATAATGTTGTTAGAACAATTGGTGTTGTAAGCAATTGGAATGAATGTTTAGCATTATACGCAAATTCATAATAAAATTATTTGGGTAAGGCGTGAGTAAAGTAAAGTTTAGGCGCAGTAAACTAATGTTATTTAGTTATTCATTATAGATGCTTATAGTTAACTCAAGTTGATTTATGTACTAGATGTATGGCATTTTGTCTAAACCAGTTAAGTTATGATATTCATTTGAAATCTATTACTTAACTCTAGTGCGTATCACCTTTGTTTGTGAATAAAGAGGCACTAACCTTGTTAAGAAAGTATATTTATATAACTATTAGTTGAAAGATTTTTATTAAGTGCAAGAGTTAGTTAATAATGAGTATGCATAAGAAAAAGGAAATTTATAATTTTCTTATGTTAAAATGTTAGTTACCTTTTAGTTATTAAGTTCTTTATAGAGTTGATTTAAACATATGATTCCTAGACCAATATAGATACTTTTTATTTATTTATTTATTTAATAAATTGTATCGTAGGAATTAAGTGATTTTTTTAATAAAGGATCTCTTATTATTTGTATTGAACAATAATAATAGTTGAAATAGTAAATTGTAAGACATTCTATAATGTCAATAGATTGTTATTTTTGAACTCTTAACTCATGAAGACTAAATGAGTGTATTTGATGAGATATGTACATATTATGGAAGTGAACATGAACTGTTGTTGAGTTTTGAATTGTTCTTCTTTAAAGGCAAGAGAAGTGAAAATGGTATTGTTATGTGTAATACATATTGATCACTTTACTGGATTACAAGTATTTTTACTTGGGGGTATAGCTTTGTATCATTTTGTGGTCTTTTGAAGTAACATCCTAGAGATTGTGATTGCCTCTAGTGAAGGACATAAACATTCTAGTTTTTTTTATTTTGTGCTGGATAGCTACCCCTAGATTGGTTTTATGTTGAGTCATGTTATAGAAGAGTGGCTTGTGGTAGGGGCCAAAATCCGGAAGTGATTGTCTGGTTAACCTATCGTAGGTGTATAATTAAGTGAAAATCTAACTAAAGAATTATGGGTTGGGAAGTTATAAACATTAATTCAGATAAAAGTGTGCCTCGCCTATTGTCTTAACGCTCGTTCAGGTTGAGAAAAGGATGAGAAGGCCTGGAATGGCAAGTCGTCATCTTGTCCTCTTGAAAGATGAAGTGACTCCACATTGGTCTGCATAGGGGCCGGGAATCGGTAGAGGCTACCAGGGTAACTCTTGGAGAGAGGGCCAGTAGTCTAGGAAGATTCACCAGGGTAACCTATCCCGACAATGTGATGGCACTCTTAGTCTATATCATGATGGTGTTCTTTGTGTTCAGAATTATTTTGATGTGTTGTGTTACTAAGGTTTTAAATGCTATGATTGTTAACGTTATGTCGTGATGTAATTTGTAAACCCCGTAAATGTTATGTTCTGTCTTCTTTGCTTGTGGACCTATCATTTATCTCCTAGCACGGAGGGAGTGGACCTTTTGGTTCCACGTGGTCGGGAGGAAACTGTGCTCTATCTTCCTAATATTTTCATGCAGATGATCCTAAGCTTGCAGCTAGTTCCAGTTACTTCTTTGTTCGTGACTAATGATGCAGAGCTTGTTCGTGGATAATTGTGCCAGATGTTAAACGAACACTATATGCTTTGTAAAAGTTACCTCTTGTATAAGAGTGTTTATATTGTACCATCTTTGGATGTATTGAGATTTATTAAAATCTCTCATGTTGTAATCTGAATCTATGGATTCTCGAATGTAATAAGTCTTGTAAACTAAATCATTCTTGGCATTAAATTTGTATTATGTTTATGATAATGTATCGAGTTTATGTGTAAGGTTTAAGTAACGTCGTCTTGGAAACCTTATGGCAATTGTGTAAGTTAAATATCTTAAAAAAAAATTTAAAAAAATTGTTTGGTTAATTTCATTCTTTACTCTTTGTTTTAACGGTAACCAAGGCGGGGCGTTACAAATGGTATCAGAGCACTAGGTTCTAACACTGGGTACTCTGGATATTAGTAAGCCCATTATGTTGTCCTAGGTGTTAGACTCTATAGTTCATATTATCTTATTGCCATTTATGTCATGTAACTTAGAAATTTCAGAAATCACTCCATGCCATTAGAATACTATAGTTGTTATAGCCTAAAAAGTTCTCCCCTTCCTCGTTAGGTGGCTAGTGTCTAGTCATGCAGTGTCGTATTATACAATTTTTAAGATTTTGAACTTTCTTTGTGATTATTGATGACTATATGTTAATTGCGAAGGTCGACAACTTGTTTATATTTGGTTGTGATAGTTTAGCCACACTTTGTGATCTCGTTTACTTGTGACCCTTGTGGTTACACTTGATTTAATGTTGACATTGTGCACATTTCTTGATTTAATGTTGAAAATTGAATTGCATTTAATGATTATTTATGACTTTAGTGGCTAAATGATTTTATCTTTATCGTTTTCAATGTCGGCCATATGTTGTATTGTGAATTATCTCCAAGGATGTAGGATACTGACTTGGAGAGTGTATATGAGGAAGTAGACTTAGGGAACTATAGGGTAGGCATATATGAAGGATATTTATATTAGTTATGGATATAGTATTTAGATTTTGAGATTCGTTCTTTCCCTTTTTCTTACTCTCGCTTCATATCTGAGACTTGTTCTACATGGTGTTGTGTAGAATCATGCCACCTAGGCAAAGTTGTGTTAGAGGTCGTGGTTCTGGCCGTGGAGGTAGACACAGTGGTGGTCAGCAAGATCCACTTCCCCATGATCAAGTGGGACATTTGCAACCACACTTAGTGCCAGAATGTAAATGGGAAATAATTTCATTGGATCTCATCATTGGGTTGCCTAATTCTTCATGACAACATGATGCCCTTTTGGTAACAATGGATAGGATGACGAAACTAGTACATTTCTCCCCTATTTGTTCATCTTATAGTGCCTTGTCCATTGCTAGAATATTCATGGAAGATATAGTGAAATTACATGGGATTCCTCGTCAGATCATTTCTGGTAGAGATCCTGTATTCACCTTGACTTATTGGACATCAATGCAACAAGCCTTGGGGACGCAATTGAACTATAGTTCAGCATATTACCCCGAGACTGATGGACAAACTAAGAGGGTCAACTGGATCCTTGAGGAAATGATACGCATGTATGTCATGGAAAAGCAGACATGATGGGAAGATTATCTCCATTTAATGGAGTTTACTTATAATAACACTCATCTGAGTTCGATTGGTATGCCTCCTTTCTAGGCATTATATGGACAACCATGTCGTACTCCCTTGAGATTGAATCAATTAGAAGATAATTTATTGGGTACTGAGATGCTTCAAGAGATGGAACAGCAGGTTTATTGCATCAAAGAACATTTGGTAGCAGCTCTGGACAGACAGAAAAAGAATGTAATTGCACATCGAGTGGATCACCAGTTTGTAGTTGCAGACCAAGTTCTTTTACGAGTGCATCCACAGAAGAGTCCAATCCAATATGGAAAGGGTTCTAAACTTGTACCTCACTTTATTGGTCCATTCGAGATTCTTGAGAAGATTGGGCCAGCAGCATATCGTCTTGCATTGCCACCTAGCCCCTCATGCATTCATGATGTTTTTCATGTATCTATTCTTAGAACTTATCATCCAAATGTTTCACATGTGCTCGATTAGGCTACATTACCGGTAGAGGATGGGCAACTGGTTTAAAAGCCTGTGGGCATTCTTCAGCATAGGAGGCTTGGTCTTAGAGGTCGTGACGTTGATCAGGTGAGGATCCAATGGGATCCTAGTGACGAGGCTTCAACTACTTGGGAGGATGCGACACGTATGCATGAGCTATATCCATATTTATTTGCAGGCTTCCAGGAGTAAGCCTTATCCTAGGGGGGAGGATGTAGTGACCCTCCCACTGTGACATCCTATTTTAGTTTGTTTTAGGTTTTCCTGATAGATGCTTTAGTTCACTACGATACTATGTTGTGTATTCTCAGTTATAACTCTGACATTATGATGTTTTTATACTCTATGGATGATACATTGACGTCCTATTTATCTGGTTGTGTTTATGTGATGTTACTGAGATAGACATATATTTGATATGGTTTATTAGCTTACGATTTTTCATGTGGTTGTTATGTTGAGGTGATTAGTTTGATGATACTGTGATAGATTCATTCATGATGTGGCTTATTGTTTATGACTAATGCTTATCTTTATCATGTTGTTATGATTGTATATTATTGATCTTGTTTGTTGTGTCGGTGGATAAGACAATGTAGCATTACTCATTCATGAGTACCCTGCTACGTTGCAATTCTTATTCACGGTGTGTTTTCTAACATGAGTATATATATATATGTTTTAACGTTGATGTTTCCCTGCAGACACAAGTACCGGGTAACGGCTCCACCTGCTTGTCAGGTCTGAGCGTACCCTAATTCAATAGAATTAAGTTGTTGGAGGTATTGACAGGTCCTTTTAAACCATCGTTCGTTTTCGAACGAGTATCTCTGTGTTACCCCGTGTAGTTCAATTTGTCTTGTCGTGTTCAAATATTTATTATTCTATGCTTATTTAATATTTATTTTATTAAATGCTTATTAATGTTTTAACCAATGTTAATGATTTTATTTATTAAGTTAAATTAAATAAGTTATTAAATTTATCAGTGAGTTATTTCTTTGCAATGTTTTAAATTAAAATATTATAATTGCTGATTTTATTGTGCAACTTGTATTATGTGAAATAGATTTTATTAAGGAAAGATATTTTTGAAGAGACAAGAATCTTTGATTGACAGTTAAAGGTTTGTTCTGATATTTTAAAGATTGAGTAAACTGAATGAGCTATTTACAATGCAAAATGAACTTTCAGTTAAGTTTTGGTGATTGAAAGTGATTTGCATGAATTAATATCTTTTGGAAAGATGGGTAATAAAAACATTCACGGGATGAATTCAGAGGGCAGCAGTTTTTAGCAAATTCTTACACGGCAATTGCTTCAAAAGAATTTTTCTTTTAGGATTTTATTTTTAAGCATAATTTTGAAGCTGGGTTGATTGGCAATTTTTCATTGAAATCTGGTGAATTGAATTCGGAGTTGATAGAAGATTCAAGGATTAGTTTTTCAGCCAGATATCAAAATTTAATCAGGTTTTCTTCTTATTTTAAATTCTTGAGTTCAATTTTGGAACCATAATGCTTAATTTCATAGATTTGAAAGGAAATTGATTTGCTAAACCTACACAAACAGCAAAGAAACGAAATTAGAAGGTTATTCGAACTTTTAAGTAGAAAAGTATAAAATCATTCTGCAAATTATTATTCAGTCGCCTGTAGATCAGTGTTATTCAGCTTATATATATATAACCTACTCATTAGCTTTGTGAATAGTTTCTTTTAAAACTTGACATATTTATCTTCATGCCAGTTTTCTTGATAGATGATAGAATTTTGATCTTTACCATAGAGCACCCTGTATGTGATTGTGCCAAGCCTTCTACTTTTTATGATCTCTGTATAACTTTTGATCAAAGATCTACTGATCATTACTTTCTCTGCTCTTAATTTTCATCTGGTATAATGTTTCCTTCTCTGCCAGCACTAGTTAGTTGTATGTTATTTTACCCGTTAGAAATTCCAGCGCTGTTTTTTGTCCATTGGAAAAGGAAACTCCAAATAGGTGCCGTATTTCTCTTATTCCAGCATCTGCGCCCAGCTTGCTGTGTTTTCAATAGTATTACTATCAACCTGCATATACATCACATTCTTATTGTATCTACCAATTTATATTGATACTTCAAATTATGGAATAGTATTATAAACTTTCAATTTGTTAAGGTTATCATTTAGGAGGCATACCCAGTAGAATTACTCGTCCTTTCCTGAAATCCATTTAAAGATAATTTAATGTGCTTGAACTGTGATAGAAGCGTCCCTATATATCTGATAAATAATGCATGTAAAGTATTTTTATTTGCATGGCGATTCATAATTCAATTTATTTATATTTCTTTCTATCATGCGTCAAAAACGGCTTGTTTATATCTACAGATATTACACTTTCTGCATGCATCTCAGGTTTATATTTTATATGTTTTATATATATCATACGGAAATATTTTATATTATGAATATATTGCATGACATAAATAATGTTGTTATATTCAATTGTCTCTTAGGCGTCCATTATTTGTTCATTCACATATGTTTGTGCATAACTATTAACATATGCATATAGACCACTTCTCATAGTATTCTATCAATATTTTATCTTTATAACTCTCCCCTGCAGTTTGTCTCATGCACTGTATGCATGGCGTCCCTGTGTGTGTACTCAAGTTTATGTTAAGATGGTCTTATATTTAAAGTATATTCGCTGTAGACTTAGATCTTTGTCAATAGAACCTAAAATGTCCTTCTGATATCTGTTGAAATCTGCAAGCTTAACTCATGCGTTTCTTAAAGAAAATAATGGTTAGAAAGATTTTACATCTTATAACCCGATCTGAGATCTGATTCCAATTGTATTATAAGCTCAGTGTATCTTCCTTAATGAGGCGTAGGTCTCTCTGTTAGTATTTAGAGAACTATAAAACGAAGATTTATAAGGAGAAGACATCTTTTTAATAAGCACGAATTCTGCTAAGTCCATGATATACCTGTCTGTGTATGATTCTGCCAGCAGATTTACATACATATACGCCAAAACTTTCTAATGCTATGTTTTATATTTGTAAAGGTTTCTTTAGGTTAGGTTCTTACCTGTAATTGTCTCATGCGTTGAATGCATGGAGTTCCTGTTGATACTCGTAGTTGTGTTAAGTGTCTACAAGCTATTATAGTTAATTCTAGTTCGACCTCCCTTTGCATGTAATATTCAGTGGTCGAATCTTTAGTCTGAAAGTCATAAATCTATTAAGTGTAAGATAAGAGAGAGTCTTTGTACGTGAAAAATACATAAGGCAATAACTTTAGTTTTGAGTTATTTTGATTTGGGTAATTGAAATATATAGAATAAAGAATTTATATTGTTCTAATAATATAATATTAATAAATTCTATATCTTGAAAGTATTGGAAATACAATAACGTCTATAGTTTATATTAAGTAAATTCTTTATTTATTTAAATTTGTTAAATATCCCAGAGTTTATTGAATTCAGCGCTGTTATATGTCTGATGTAAATATAAATATATCTAGGTCTTAAATAGTATAATGTTGTTAGAACAATTGGTGTTGTAAGCAATTGGAATGAATGTTTAGCATTATACGCAAATTCATAATAAAATTATTTGGGTAAGGCGTGAGTAAAGTAAAGTTTAGGCGCAGTAAACTAATGTTATTTAGTTATTCATTATAGATGCTTATAGTTAACTCAAGTTGATTTATGTACTAGATGTATGGCGTTTTGTCTAAACCAGTTAAGTTATGATATTCATTTGAAATCTATTACTTAACTCTAGTGCGTATCACCTTTGTTTGTGAATAAAGAGGCAGTAACCTTGTTAAGAAAGTATATTTATATAACTATTAGTTGAAAGATTTTTATTAAGTGCAAGAGTTAGTTAATAATGAGTATGCATAAGAAAAAGGAAATTTATAATGTTCTTATGTTAAAATGTTAGTTACCTTTTAGTTAATAAGTTCTTTATAGAGTTGATTTAAACATATGATTCCTAGACCAATATAGATACTTTTTATTTATTTATTTATTTAATAAATTGTATCATAGGAATTAAGTGATTTTTTTAAATAAATGATCTCTTATTATTTGTATTGAACAATAATAATAGTTGAAATAGTAAATTGTAAGACATTCTATAATGTCAATATGAGATATGTACATATTATGGGAGTGAACATGAAATGTTGTTGAGTTTTGAATTGTTCTTCTTTAAAGGCAAGAGAAGTGAAAATGGTATTGTTATGTGTAATACATATTGATCACTTTGCTGGATTACAAGTATTTTTACTTGGGGGTATAGCTTTGTATCATTTTGTGGTCTTTTGAAGTAACATCCTAGAGATCGTGATTGCCTCTAGTGAAGGACATAAACATTCTATTTTTTGATTTTGTGCTGGATAGCTACCCCTAGATTGGTTTTATGTTGAGTCATGTTATAGAAGAGTGGCTTGCGGTAGGGGCCAAAATCTGGAAGTGATTGTCTGGGTAACCTATCGTAGGTGTATAATTAAGTGAAAATCTAACTAAAGAATTATGGGTTGGGAAGTTATAAACATTAATTCAGATAAAAGTGTGCCTCGCCTACTGTCTTAACACTCGTACAGGTTGAGAAAAGGTTGAGAAGGCCTGGAATGGCAAGTCGTCATCTTGTCCTCTTGAAAGATGAAGTGACTCCACATTGGTCTGCATAGGGGCCGGGAATCGGTAGAGGCTACCAGGGTAACTTTGGAGAGAGGGCCGGTAGTCTTGGAAGATTCACCAGGGTAACCTATCCCGATAATGTGATGACACTCTTAGTCTATATCATGATGGTGTTCTTTGTGTACAGAATTATTTTGATGTGTTGTGTTACTGAGGTTTTTAATGCTATGATTGTTAACATTATGTCGTGATGTAATTTGTAAACCCCGTAAATGTTATGTTCTGTCTTCTTTGCTTGTGGACCTGTCAATTATCTCCTAGCACGGAGGGAGTGGACCTTTTGGTTCCACGTGGTCAGGAGGAAACCGTGCTCTATCTTCCTTATATTTTCATGCAGATGATCCTAAGCTTGTAGCTAGTTCCAGTTACTTCTTTGTTCGTGACTGATGATGCAGAGCTTGTTCATGGATATTTGTGCCAGATGTTAAATGATCACTTTATGCTTTGTAAAAGTTACCTCTTGTATAATAGTGATATATTGTACCATCTTTGGATGTATTGAGATTTATTAAAATCTCTCTTGTTGTAATCTGAACCTATGGATTCTCGAATGTAATAAGTCTTGCAAACTGAACCATTCTTGGCATTAAATTTGTA
>VDFB02281492.1:194848149-194904539 GCA_007258455.2 Sequoia sempervirens
AAAATCACATCACAAGGTACTAAAAGACTTTCCCTTCCATTCTTTTGGGGGAAATGTGCTGCTTATATTATCAAATACCTTACTTGTGATGGCTTCCATAATCTATTGTATACTATTCATTTCAAATTGTTGAACCATTTACGACATGATCAATTTGTCAAAGTGCGTAATTTTCTATATAACATGCTGAAAAGAATGGCCTCTAAGTACTAGAGAAGGCAAGCCGACACTACATTATCTCATCGTTGTTTGATAACTTTATTAGTTAAGAGAAGCTTGAGAATTCAAAATCCCCAGGTTAATTGGGATGCTTTTAAAGATTGCAAAAAAATTATTGAGTTGCTTGAGGCACCCAAAGCAGAAGAAGAACCCTTACTTGAGCCTAACCCTCAAGATGATATGGGGCATAATGAACCTGAAAGAGAGAATTCCTTTGTTTCACCATTTGCTTCACCTACCCGTAGCCAAAGTGAGACTGAGAAATATGATATGTTAGCTGTGGAAACAAAGCAACCCTCGTCCTCCAAAAACTCTTTAGTAAGAAGTACTGCATCAACGTCCTCAAAAGGAAAAAGGAAGAAGAGAGGGCCTGTTAGGTAGGAGAATGTTGTGAAGGAGGAGGACAAAGGTAGGAAAAATAAAATAAAAAGGGAAAGGATAGTAGAGTTATTAGGAAACTACTACTCCCCGCCACTCAGGAAGGATAAGAAAATAGAAAGTTGAGAAGAAGGACCTGGAGGAACCGTTTCCAGAAGGAAAGGTTGAGGAACATCAACATCGAATTCTAATGATGATTGACACATGCATAGATAAGGAAAGAGACGAACCAAATAATGTTCAAACTAAAAATGTTGATGCACCTGCTAGGAGGAAAAGATATGTATCATCATCTTCCTCTGATTCTGAGGATCCTTTTATTGCTAAAAAGACCAAAAAGACAGTTCCCAATGACTCTCTTAGGGAAATTTTTGATGCCACAAGTAATGACAGTGATGATCTAAAATTTGAAGAAGAAAAGGAGTTGTTAGAGGATAGAAACATCAGAAAGGAACTTCAAGAAGCCCTTAACATGATAAAATAATTGGAGGAACAAGCACAAGAGTATGAACAAAAAGACAAGGAAAAGGAAATGAGGATCAAAGAGCTGGAAGAAAAAGTACAGACCTATAGCCATGGAAATAAATTGGATCTATTAGCACAGATGGCCAAAGGTAAGAGGAGGATTGAAACCGATTTGAATTTACAACCCCTATTACAAAAACACCAGCTTACCATACTACTTTGGCTTTGGGCTTTGAATTGATGAAAATCACTACTCAATTCAAGCAAGAAAAAGAAAACTGGGAAAAAGAAAAGAAAATCTTGAATGAAACAAAGAATTTGGAATTAAAAAGACTAGAGGAGAAATTGGCAGAGGTAGTTGATAGAGCTATCTAGATAATTGAATGTAGACCTTCGTCTAGGGTTTATGCACTATTTTTAAAGGAGAAATTTCTCAGTTTTTAGTTCAATAAGTTTGTTAATGACTAGTCTTTTGCTTTAGATAGGAGACATAGTTTTCTCACTTTCTTCAACAACATCTCTTTGGAGGAGCAAGACCAGTTATGTGAATATTATTTTTATAACTATGTGATGGAAAAAGACATTGATTGGAATCCTATGCTATATGTTGGGGATTTGCAAGTGAGAGCTCTAGCGTCTTACTTCAGAAATGAGCAACTACATGGGGAGTTAATGGAGAAGTATGAGGAAAAGGGAAGATAATGGTACTGCAGATTAGGAAGGAAGCAATGAATCCTGACATAATTGTTTCTCAATGGTTGAGAATCCTTTCTCATAAGGGGCCAGGGAAAATAATTACAGACTTACGACTTTGATATTATAGAAAGATTCAACAATTGGCATTAACCACTCATCAAAACTGCCTGGTATATGTAAGGAATAGATGGGACAGTCTGACTCCAAAGTTAAAGAGGAAGAAGCCTCACTCCTTCTATAATTTTATGAGCATGTTTGATAGGATACATAAGTACATTGAACTCTCAAGAGTAAGGGGAGTAGAGTGGCTTCCATTGACCTACCACCCTCCTATCTTACTTCATCCAATTCCACATTGGACTGGACATATTACATATGAAGACATGGATGCAAAATTGAGCAAGATGAATAGGCTTGCGTGCTACAAAGGTTTCTACCTCAAATAGGAGCAGGGAGTCAATATAGTCATGGATCTCAGGCAGATTGCTTTGTTTTATAATCTTCTTCCCTAGGTGATCTAGTTTAATATTTTTGCTTGAGGACAAGCAAAATGACAAGTTGGGGGGAATGATGAGTCTGGTTATTAACATCTTTTTATTGCTTTTTATATACTTTTAAGACACTCTACTTATGTTTTTGAAGTATCTCTCAAACAATATCTCCATAGTATGTTATCCTATTATGCATACCTTTCCACCTTGAACCCATTTTGTGAAAATAAAATATGGTGAATTATTCATATAATTGCATGGATTAAATATGAATATATATGTATGTGAATGAATGCTATGATTTGATTATGGTAGTTAGCTATATATATGTGTTGGATGGGCTAAACTCTTTTGTAGCTTAACACACAGTGGCAAGGAAGGAGTATTTATAGCAAGTACCAAGTTGTAGAGCAAGGGATTAATGAGTTCAAACTAATCAAGTAAAGGGAACTATAGAGTTGAATGAGGTCATTATAGAAGAACAAATGCCAGAAGATGTTTGTTCTTAAATATTGAATAGTTATCCATGTGTTTCACATGCAAATTTTCTTTATCTGAATAGGTCTCTTTTTCCAGTTAGTTAGAAGAATAAGTCAAATCATTATTTCACCTCCTCATATCTAGGAGTGAGATTTATGATTGTTGTTAGTTAGTTGACAGTTCGAATAAGACTCTCCCCATTTTTGTATAAAGTTGGGTGATGAGCTCATAGATTAGTTAGTTGATTTTGTTACAAACTTTCATCAGTTAGTAGCTTTTCAGTTGATTAAGGATATGTTGTTACGATGAAGATATGAAATAAAATATGAAGAAAGATTTTGTCTAATATCTGGTGTTGTATAATGAATTGCATTGTATGACTTATGGATGTATGAGAATCTGAATTAGATCTGGTTTTTAGTTAAGTGAACTAGTCTTCTGAGCTGGCCACTCAGGTACTGTTCATCACTTTATTTACATTTCAGTTATTTATATGCTTTCATTAATTTTGTTTTCTTTATCTTATACATGCATTGCAAGTAAATGTTTTATGGGTAAGTTAGAAGTTGTGTTTGTTCATGGAAATAGATAGAAAATAGTTCTTCGAAGATTAGGATTGATTGTCTTATCATTTTAAATAGTTTCAGATTGATTTTGCATTCACAAATTTTTAGCAAACACCTATAGCATATGATGAAGGTACCCGTAGCCACTAGGTTTTATAACTACTTTAATTGTTTTTACAGTTTTGTTAATTCTAGCAAGTAGAATAGTTTGAATAAGTTAGAGTAAAGTAATTTAGGTTAGTACAAGCCTATAAGGACACATATAGTGGAGTGCCATCATAAGTTTACGCACCCTGTTCAATAATTTAATGTAGGCATGCAATGTCAAGAGGACTGTTCAGCTTGGTACATCCCTAAATTGTGTAAAATTTACCAAGTCCATAACACATTAGTTTGCCTCTACACAAACCTCTCTTTGTTCATTCAAGTGAAAAACCACCATATCCACTATGTATTATACTACAAATTATCTCCATCATTTATTCAAAATCAAAAATTTGATTTTATATGTGAAAGATATCATTTGTTAACCATTCCAAAGTAATGTTATATTTAAGCACCAAAATTTGACATATATAGCAAAATTTGATGACTAAACATGTACCATTGCATGGTTCTTAAAGAGACATTTTTGACACCTATAAGAAGTTGAAAATTTGATACCATAGGTTAAAGTCACGCTCCTCTAAAAATATGACTCTATTGTGGCTTAAAATCCAAAATTGGTGGCTACTAGGTATCTTTGTGGTGGTGTCACCAGTTGGGCAACAATGATAGGTTGGTTGTTTATATGGGTAGTGCCATTTAGTGGTGGTTTAGTCTAAATAAGTGGATCCCCAATGGAAAATGGTGGGGACTCAACCCCCACAACTTGGTGCTAGTCCCCCATGTGATCAGGGTTTGGTGCATTAGCCCAAGTAGTCATTTCAAATTTTTTATAGTAGAATTAAAACTTATAGACCTTTGATATTTCTTTTTTTAATATTTTTTAATTCATATATTTCTAACACTCATAAGGTCATACTGATGAGTTTAATGACATGACACCTATGCAACCATATGGACTCATACGTACCATACAACATATTCTTCTCTAGATTCCTCCATGCCCTTAGAAAAATGCAATTTTTTACCCTTAACATAATCAAGTTTTATATGGATCCATAGGTTTTTGTGCATTCTAGACTCAATAGTGATCTGTCTATTTTTGTTTAAGAGGTATTCAACACAATCTACCCCCAAAACCCCCACAAAAAAAGCCCTAATAAAAAACCCACTTGCCAAAGATTCATTAAACCCTATATCTACAACCCAAGTATAGAAACACACCCATGAACTTGAAAATTCCTTCATTATTTTCTTGAAAGATGATGGATTCAACTATGCACAAGAATCTATTCAAATTTAGGGTTACAACTAGAGAAATTTCCTCTCACAACTTGGCAACCAAACTTTGATTCCATTTAAAAAGAAAACAAAATATTATAGCAATATAAATATTTCTATATAACCCAAAGAGATAAATATGCAAACAATTATTCAAAACCCACTATACAAAAGAATAGACAAACATACCCTCAAGATGACATAAGATATACCTTGATAAAACCCTTTATGAGAGAAAAACCTAGCCTCCAAAAGCATCCACACTCAATATATTATTCAACAATGAAATATTACAATTTACACTTGTAGAGTCTCCATGAATACTTATGAAACATTGAGCTCCTCTTATGCATCCTCCATGTGTCCAGGCATAATGGCTAACCACAAAACCATACATCTCATGCTATATTTCACATATGCACTCTACAAGAGAGCTCAATACAAATGATAGTTGACCCAACCACTAAACATGCAATTACTTTTTTAGATTAAAGATCACACAAAACCACTGAGTGATATTAGCTAAACCATGTGTTCAAAACCATGAGAGCATAAAACCATTAATCCCAACACTTATTTTTTGATACTAAGTTTTCCCAGTATTAAATATTTTTTCAATTTGCAACCTGCACATAAAATATCTAAATAGTGTTACATTACTTTATAAGTGGACCCAAATAAATATTTAATGTCACTAAACACGTCTCCTAAAATACACCATAAATATATATTTATTTTACATAACTATAATATTTATTTTCTTGTGCAAGGTGTACAACACCCTTTTTTCTAACACATGGAGCCAAACACTCTCAGTAATTAATAATCCTCTCAGCACAAGGACACAAATATCATACAAGACCATAATACACAAATTTCATAAACTACAAAAGCTATCAAAGAAGTTAAGTGAATCTCGTTTCCATTCATAAATCAATATGAAGAAAGATAACAAATTAAATCGATAACACAAGAATAATTCCTTCATTTGCTTCTAAAAATTTACAAAATGAAGAAGAGACTACCTTCAATCCTTTTCAAGCCTTTGAGAAGAGTCCAAAATATAAAATGTAAGCTTAATCAAGCTCCAAAATAACAATAAAGGGAATAACACCTATTAAACTCTACATATAGCTCCAACAAGCTAAATAAACCCATCACTGGGTATGTGGGGAGCATCCCCATCCACTAGAAGGATACCCCAACCATTAAGCAAAATTCCACAAAAGAATTAAATTCTAAAGTTTCCATGAAGTTTGCATACCTCCATTAAAGCTCTCCAAATATTTTTGTTTCCAAGCCCTATTTCTAGAAGTGGAAATATAGACTATGCAAAATGGACCCCCATTCGAAAAGAATACAAATTTCAAATGGACTAAACAATAAATTAAGTCAACACAACCCTAAACCTAAAATATAAATAAATAATATAAATGACATTATCCTTAACAATCCAAAATTCAACTCATATAGATAAATAAAATAATCAATAACACAAATATCTCCCACAAGCCAACATGGAAAATACTAAAATAAACGTGGATTGAGTACCACTCAAACTCCTAAATATTCAAAAGCAAATTGAAAGAAGTCTCCTAAGATCTTAGTATCCCTTTTGGCTTCTTCATTAAAATAAAATATCTAGTTCAAATAAAGAAAGGATAAAATAACTAAAATCATTTAAAATAAATAAATTCAACACTCACTCAAAATAAATCAAATCAAAGAGAACACATATTCTAACACCTCCCTTGAAGTGTAGAGAGCACATAAAACTCATATAGAAGCTAAAATAACTAGGGGCAAACATACATACTCATAATACAAGCTTTTGGGTCTCCCACACCCGTGATGACAAGGGGAACTAATCTAAATATGAGGAAGATCTTATTAATTTTCAAGGTAAAGTGAGACAATTTGGTTGATCCATAGTCATATACTCCACATAACTTTTGTTGGTCATACTATTTATTTAAATCTTGCACACTTAACATGTACATCAAATCTAATCACATAAATCATAGTTGAAGTAACAAGTTATACCAACATATCATCATGTTCTTATACATAAAAATTAAGGTATATAAAACATCCCAAAGCTTATTCAATAATAAACATATTTAAGAGAAATAAACATATCATTAATATTTTACATAATCAAATTATGCCATATCTCAATATACCAATCATAATTAGTCATTTAATCAAAATATGAATGGTTTCCCAATCATCACCATATAATAGCAAAAATGGAAAACTACTAGCCAACATAGCTCTTAAATAAAACACCAATGCATAATTATAATTGTGAATGTGTGAGATTACCACATATTCTTAGCACACATATGATCATAATATAAATTTGATGCATACCCAAGCACATATTAACTATTACTCAAATATGTATTGAGAAAAAAACTCCATCTTAACCTTCACAATTAATTAAGGTAAGGTGAGATCCAAACATGGGTAGACCTTACATGTTCCACTCAACTTTGAAAGTGATGGGATTATATTAGAAGAAAATAATATTTAGATGCACTTCAATTGTCCTACAATATGGTCCATAAGGTGGAACATGTGTTGTTTAGAAACCATCACCTAATCAAAGCATTTGAGGACTCTATCCTCTCTAGCACACATATTAGATGACACATGACATAGATAATGTCATTTCCAAAAATTAAGGTTATACGATTCTTGATAATTTAAAAATAGAACCATGCCTCACATTCTCCCATGCACCAATACATTAATAGTAGTCTGACTTTACCCTATGATGATTTCATCATATTAAAGTAATTGTAAAAAACTAGTTAGAGAAATGCAAGTTATCAATGAACTAACACCATAACATCACTCCTTTTAGATCATCATTAGGGGTGTAAATATTGATGATGTATAATAAGTGGTCATTAATGTCAAGAGTAACCCACATGTCATGATGGTTTGGTTCTTCTCTAAAGTAAAAAATGACAACAATCAAATCTAGATAGATAAGTTTGTAAGTGTTGCTAATTCCATCATCATGTGAGGTGATGAGTTGCTAGGCATGAGACTAAATGGTCCTCAACATGGCTTGAAGTGAAAATTTATTAACTTTAATCTCTTCTAAACAAATAATGTCAAAAGGTCTAATCTATTAGCAATCAACTTGAACATGAAACTTACAAACTTGGTCGTGGATATTCCAAGAGATAAAATTCATGTAGAGGGATTCTCCATATATAACTTGGCTTGGTCGTAGTTGTCATCATTTGCTAACACATCAAATTAGTTTCCTAACAACAAGAAATGATGTGGAATGAGACAATCTCTAAGTGAAATAGAGCAGTGCTTTCTATTGAATTACTTCCTTAGCAAGTCCTTGCCACTTGAGTGTTAAGTGCTTATAAGAGAGGTCTTAACAACCCTTTGGCAACTAGGGACATTTGTGATTGGGAGGAAAAAATAGGAGGGCTCTTGCAAAGATTCACTAAGAGATTGCTTTTGTCTCATTTTTCAAGACATACTATGGTTGTGGTGGAGGTTTAATGAATTTGGGATGTTTGATCATGGTTGGTTTTTACTGCCAATTGCAGTCCATCTAGGTTATTCCTTAGGAGGTGCAAAGGTGCCTTTCACTAGCTTTCCTTATGACTTTGGCATGGGTAGGAAGTACTTAATTTCATAGTTAGGGTCTTGGCAATGAAAACATTTGTTAGGGAGGTTGATACAAGTGAGCTTCTATGTAAAACCTAAGTCACTTGCTTAAATATTAATGGATTCTCCCAAGTTTAAGGTGAGTTCCACCTCGACACACACCCTCTTATGGGGTCAAGCAATAAAAAATTTTCACTCATGAAATACTAAATGATTAGGAGGCTAAGTATGTTACTTTCAGAAGGCCCACATAGAGATGGGGAGTCTTGGGAGTTGAAACCAAATTGGAACCTTAAGGAGAGCTTGTACAAACACTTTGAAATTCTAGGTCCAATGAGAAAGGACCAATAAGATGTTTCTTATGAACCGTGCTAGTTGGAATGATTGATAAACATATTGACTTGCTAAGGGTTATTAAATGTGAACAAGAAAAAACCCTTTAGAAGGTTCCTGACATGAAACAATTTAATGACATGAGGCTTCCAATAATTACTAACCAACAAAATCAAATTCTACTTAGAGAGAATATGATTGACATAATAAGTAACAAGACTATAAATTTCATATCAATTACAAATAGATTAAAAAAATTACAAACAAAATTTAACAATATTTTTAATATATTTGAGAGCCATTTGCAATGACCTTAATTGCATGGCCCTAGAGCACCATAAAGGTCAGAAGACTAAAGGAAAAATAAATGTGATGAACCTCTAGGAAATCCCACAAAAACAATTTAATAAACCTTAAAGAGAGCTTGTACAAACACTTTGAAATCCTAGGTCCAATGAGAAATGACCAATAAGATGTTTCTTATGAACCACTAGTTGAAATGATTGATAAACATATTGACTTGCTAAGGGTTATTAAATGTGAACAACAAAAAACCCTTTAGAAGGTTCCTAACATGAAACAATTTAATGACATGAGGCTTCCAAGAATTACTAACCAACAAAATCAAATTTTACTTAGAAAGAATATGACTCACATAAAAAAGAAACAAAACTATAACTTTTATATCAATTACAAATAGATAAAAAAAAATTATAAACAAAATTTAGCAATTTTTTTAATATAGTTGAAAACCATCGACAACCACCTTAATTGCATGGCCCTCATCCCACAAATACAGTTTGAAAATTGAAAAAGTGAGAGAAAGTCCTAAGCAACCATACACTATATTAGACCATAGTAGAACAACGAGTTCAACCTTAATAAAATTAACTTCAAGAAGTTGTATAGTTTTATAGAGCCTGAGTTCAACCTTAAATAAAATAAATTCAAGGAGGTTTATAGTCTTTAAGAGCCCGGCTGAGAAATTTTAGCGCCCAGCAGCAACACCCCTCCGCCCGGAGCTCTTGTAAGGTGTTGCTTACTGATCTTGCAGCAGAACCAAAAGTCTAGCGTGTTGATCAGCACTTATTGGCAAAATGTCCAGATCCTGGAACTGATCTCAAGTCTTTGAGAGCAGAGCGAACACGCAGTGGGCGAAGAAGGCGAAGGCGGTGGCAATGGCAGTGCTAGCAGAGGAGAAGACAACAGAACGAGGCCGATTGATAGCGCGATTGGCCAGTTTGCTCATCAGCTATGCCCATCCGCTCAGGTAAATTTTAATTTAATTTAATTTTTGTGCACATCAAGAGTGGATGTCCCTGAGCTAATAAATGCTTCAAACAGCGTCTTGAGCTGTTTGGCAGGGCTGATTACTATTCTTCTTCTGCCTCTTCTTGCGAAGAATACTTACATTTCAGAGAATGCACTCATACCCGGTAAGACAAGCTTGCTTGCTATTACTTAAATTTTTTATTTAACCTAACATCAGAAGTTTTTAACTCAGTGTTGCACAAAGTTATTACAGCATTTAGCTTATTACCACTCAATGTTCAGCTCTTCTCGAAGCACTTTTAGCAGTTTCTTTAAAGAAGATTCGGATAAAATCTGAAAAAATTGGGCTTGGATTTTGTGGGTTGCTTGGCAACATAACTGGATTTAGTACTAATTGGTTAGCAAAAATGGGTGTTGACAGATTAGGTTGTCCTTGAAATCTATTTAAAGTTCATATTTAATGAGTTGAATTTCTATATTGCCTTAAAGTACCACGATGCATATAATAAAACCTCCCTTGCCAGATTATATGTCGGTGTCAACCATGGTTGCTTTTGACTTGGCAGGGCATGCTCATTGACGATAGTTCACCTCTTCAAGTGTATTATGTAAGAGCTATATAACTCAAAGCTCAATTCCAGTTCAGATTTTTTTCCAATATTCGAAAAACCTATTTGCAAACTCTTTGGAAAATTTCTGACTGTTCCTGGTATCCTCTCCGAATTGTTCCCTGCAAACTTTTAGAATATAAGACGCATTTCTTTTGGAAATACTTGACAAATTACTGTTTCTAAAAATAGTACTCAGTGTTTGTGTGTTAATCACGGCTTGTTGAAACCTTTAGTGGACGATTTTGGTCTCAAAAGGTTGTACATGGTCCCACTTTTGGTCCCCCTTTTAAGTTTTAAAGTTTTAAACCCTAAATTGGTCTCTGTCTCGTAGAAAAGAATGATGTCTAATTGATCATTGTGGGCTGGTACAAAGCATCAACAATTGGAACAAACTAGGGATCTATGGAGTAGAGACCTTTCCACTCATCATAGGTTGTGGACAGATTATGCAATATTTTCAGCATTCAAGAAGTTGATGACATCCTTCTTATACTTCAACACTCAATGAAATTACTGAATGCAAGATGCCTACTTCAAATGTTGATGTTTCTAGATCTTGGATTGAAAAATAAAAAAATGAAGCTGTTGGTGATTACTGATTAGCATGCAAATGGCATTGCTACCCAAAAGAGAATGATACATCACTTGACTGCTTGGACCAAATAGAATTCTTTGTTGTAGGTGCTATAATTAAGCTTGAAAAGGACCCTGAATGATGGACCGCTTGATGTCCTCTTTGCACAAGTGTCATACCTATAGGCTATATGCCATATAGGGAAGTGTTAGTCTTAAGCTCAACTAATTGTTGCAAGTTTAGGATCAAGCCCTAGAGTAGAGAAAAGAACTTCTTTCAAACAACTAAAGGATTGAGTGACTTGTGAATTGAAGTTAAGAACTTTTTGTTAGAACCTAATGAAGTGGGTGGACAAACATGTGAAGTTAGGAATATAGCCTCGTAAAACTCTTCACATGTGAAATGTGGACAGAGTGGTTTGCTAAATAAGGACCTTGACTTTATTTGGATTTGCTTGCTTTCCATGCTAAACAAGAAGGAAGCTCAGATGTTTGACCTAGGTTTATTGAAAGGGCCATTTCATCATGGCAAAGATCCATGAATGTTTACACATGGACTAGTTGGTAATCTAGGTCTTTTTGTTAAAATCAAGATGTCATCAAAATAGATGAGAAGAAATTACTAGCATGAGATTTGAAACATCAGTGATGGATGCACATGAATGTGGCAGCTGAATTAGTAAGGTCAAAAGGGATGACCAAGCTCGTTTAGAGCTCTAACTTGGTCTTGAAAGTTGTCTTCTAGACATCACATGGCACCATGCAAACTTTGTGATGTCTAGAAGTCAAGTTGAGCTTAGTGAAGTACTTGGCACCTTGAAGCTTATATAGAAGATCGTTGATCTTGGGATTTGGGTAATACATGACTAACTGCCACTCATTATGTTCCTATTTAACACTATTGGAGTAGGATTCTACAAGGATATGCAATGGTTTGTGTCTTTCTCTTGCCTTCTTTGATCACTTATTGGATTCAATGCTTGATCTTGACAATCTAGATGGTGGCAATTAGGCATTCCATTTGAGAACCAGGCTCAATCTTGGTAGAATGTTGAATGGATTGAAAGGAAGTTCTTTTTTAGTCTAAAAGAAACTCAAAATACACATCAATAAGAGTTTTGATTACTTCAAGGGTAAACATGTTAGCATTATGTCTTATCTTTTGGGATCATATATAGTCAAGAATTAATGCAAATTTACTCTTTTAATTGTTGGCCTACCAAAAAGCAACAAGGTAATAAAAGAAGTGATGTATACACTATTGTATTCTTTTAGTCCATAGGTCTTGCCATAGCCATCAAATACACTATTGTATTCTTTTAGTCCATAGGTCTTGTCATTTGAATTGGTAAGGTGCTTCAAGTATTGGAATGCAATAATCAAGTGTAGTGATAGCACAATGTATCATTTCTAGAACAGTTTAATGGAAAATGTGAGCGAATAGAGATGAGTATGGTTTGTCCCTCTTTCACTCATTCTAAGTGTTATGGATGTAGATGTAATATAATTGGCAACTAATGAATTGCTAACCAACATTTGAGTAATAATGTTCATTTGGCTACCTTTTTTGAGGATAAGTTCTACTAACTTCTTTTTTGATTTAACAAGAATGAGTGAAAAGAGCTTCTTGATGTAATGGGCCCCTTTTGATTAGATCCACAACTCTGAGTTTGTTAGCAATTAGATAGGTGAGTCTTGGATGAGTCCCTATTGACAATTAGAAAGCGAGTCTTTCTATTAGAGTATGGTGACCAAGTCTTCCTGTTGAAGTGACTTTGTTTGCTAGTTAGGTAGTTGCTAATTAAATAAAGATGATGGATTTGTAGTGATCTCATAATTGTATGTATCTATAGTTATTCTTAGCAAAAGGAGGTAGCAATGATTTAGTTAGCTACTAGCAAATTGTGGGGAGTTGTTCGTCAATTAGAAACCACCAATTGTGGAATTGATTGCCATTGAGGATCCCTTGAGTTGAAGAGTATAAGTAGCACCAGAGAAGAAGGGAAAGGCATCATTGATTATTGCAAACATAAATCATTTCTTTGCTCGGTTAGATACAGTATTGCAATAGTTGTGGCTTGGAGACAAAATCCTTCAAGTGTAGATATCAATCATCGTGAGGACGAAAACCCTTAGGGTGCAATATGAGCTCAAGAGTGTCAATAGGATCATTGATGGTGTGTAGTTTGAATACTAGAGTGTGTGGCAAGTTGTATCAGTTTGCTGTGTTTCTATTTGAATGTATGCTCTTAGTAGACATTGTTGAAAAATAAAAAATATATGATTGTTAGTATTGTTGTGTCTATTATTTGTGCTTTAGTAGGGTTTTTTATAGTAGGATTAGAGTTGTGTTCTTACCAACCTGTGAAAAACACACAATATTTTTTTATAAAAAAAAAAGAAAAAAAAAGGAAAAAATAAAAACATTTAGACATCTATGTTGCATGTCAAAAAGTGATAGGGAAAGGAGGTATCAATTGATGGAACGAAGGAAGCAAAAAATGTTACATGAGGATAAAGAACAAGAATTCTTTGATGTGATGAAATCCTTAAGGAAGGGTGGTAACAACTTATTGAACTCTTCATCTAGAGTAAGTAGGGCGACAAAATCAAGGAAACAAATCATGCCACTATGCCTCTAGGAATTGGTATAGAAGGGGAATCTTTAACTTTAGCAGCAAATCATAACACCTCAATGAAATTAGTGATGGGAATTGGATTACCAAGGTGCATGCTTTTGAAAAAAGAATTCATGTCATTGGAGGAAGATATGGATGAATTGTGGGAGTAGGACTTGGATGCTCTCCATGTTAAATATGGGGCAAAAATTGCTAAATTTTGAGCAAACATTTCCTTTATGAACTTATGCACACTAAAGTCAAAACCTAAACCAAGAATGGAAGTCAACCTACTCCAAATTGATCTCGTAAAGATTTGCAAAGTAGGTTGGGAAAATTAGCCTTCCCCTCATTTGATGGACCCAATAGAGCCTCAACACAATCTTGGATCAAAAAACTAAACACATACTCTCATCGAGCCTATGTATGAGGAGGAAGCAATTAAATTTGCGATCCTTGACTAGGAGGGGGTTGCACATGAGTGGTGGTATCATGGTTTAGTCACTCAAGGGCATAGCCTTATCACCACCTACAAGGAGTTTTGCAAGAGGTTGATTGATAGATTTGAGGGGCAAGATCCAAAGGAGCATTTTAGAGAGTTGGCTTAGTTAGTGGATGCTTGCGTAGACAATTTCTAGGGGATAGCAGTGATGGTGCTTGATGTGTCAGAGAGGCGTTTAGAATTCATTTTTGTGGAAAGGTTGAAAAAGCCCCTCATATGCCTAGTTAAGGCCCTAGAACTAGACTCATTGCAAGCGACCATCAAAAGGGCCTTGATGTTGGAAACTGCTACATCCAATAGATCCTTCCAAGGGTCCATCACAAAGGGTGTGATTTTGGATCACCACTATATTAGCAATTTGGAACTTCGTATTAACCTTTTCCATAAAAATTGTAGGCTATTCTCTCTCAACCCATTGGTCATCAAGGGGCTGAATCCACCTTTAGGAACCATCAATCAATCAGGAGACATAACTTGCAATGAGTTGTAGAGGAAGTAATTATGCTTTAACTATAAAGGACCTTGGAACTGGACAATAGGTGATGTAAGAGCATTTGGGCCCATGCACTATCCTGGTCACCCAAAACCAATAATAGTCTTTATTTTGTACTTTTCTCTAATTTTTCTATGTTTCTAGTTTTTCTATTGTTAGGTTCTTTCTTTTGTTCATGTGGGGTCCACATTGGAGCTGGATACTTCTTTATGTCCTCGATTTATTTCCCCCTAAGGGACCCACCTTGAGTTGCATGTGGGGACAAAATAAATAAATATATAAAAGAGTCTTCCCTGAGTTGGGCACTATAGATCCTTGTTGGGACTCACATGCTCTTCCCTCTTTGTTGGCGGACCAAAATTGTTGGGCCCACACTTATTTTTGTTGCCACATGAGAATTTACAATTTTTTGGGACCCACATTTCTAACTAGTAATATTCTTTTTGTTGGGCGAGTTCCATATTCGGGCCCACATATGTGTCAAATTTTGAGTGTTGTTCCTAGTGTGGGTAGCTCGTAATGGTTACAAAAGACTATATCTAAAAATGTGATAGTTTCATTCATAGTTGAAAAACTCACCAAGCCCACAAAACTTGACTTGGCAAAAACTTGGCAACTTAAAAAATTGCTTAAACTTCATTAAAAACGCATTTTTTTTGCAAAATTCAATGATAAGATGCATCCAATGAGTCAATAAATGAGTACATAGAAGAAACAAGCTGAGTCTAGTTGTATTTGATTGATTTGAAAGAAAATTAGATACAAAATGGTATCCTCATGTGGAATGTGTTGATACTGATAGTTTGAAACAAAATGAAAATAGGAAATTATTTTTGTAAAACTGAAAGAAAATAGTAATACTACATTAATATATTTAAGTTTTTACAAATTCACATCTTCCTCTTCCCTTGTCTAGTTCTCACTAGGGGAGAGGTTCTAGTCGAAGGACTCTGCTGTGGCTCCTCAACCTCCATCCTGGATGTAGATGTTGCTGCTAGTGGCATTGGCAATGACTCCTCCTCAGGCTCATCCTCAATGTCATTCAATGAGAATGCAAATCCACCCCCCTCCTCCATTGCTTGTCGCTCTAAATCATAGATATCATCCTTGGAAAACAATGGAGGTTGCTCATCCCACCCTGTCCAATTATTGTATGGATCTATCTCATCCAAATCAATTGGATTATTTGATATTTCCTCTACCTTTCTTGTGCGCAGCCAAAGATTATATTGCACATAGACAAGGTCATTGAGGCGTTTCTGAGCTAGTTTGTTCCTCTTCTTTTTGTGGATGGCCTCAAACAAGCTCCAATTGTGCTCACAATTGGATGAACTACAAGGTTGGCATAAGACACGGAGGGAAAATCTTTGGAGATTTGGGGTATTTCCACCCCAATTTGTTCACCAAACATCTACAAAAAAAATTAAAGAGTTAGAAACTTAGAAAGGAAAGTCAAAAATTCCAAACATATTTTATCAAATTATCAAATTATCAATAGTTTTAACTTGTAACTTGTAAATTTCAAATTTTATACCTGGTGATTGATTGTTTATTGCTCTCTTTGCCAGGTCTGAAGAAAAGAGTGCACCCCTTTTTTCCCTATAATTTTGCAATTCATTAACAATGAGGTCAGCCACCTCAACTTGGGGTGTCATCCTCTGAATGCAAGTAGTGAGGCCCTCCATAATCTCTCCAGTAGGATCTGAGTGAAACAATTTTGGGCTAGAAATTGCTTGTATTAACATGAAGAACTGATTACAATTTATAGAGGAGTAAAAATACTGTAGACATTAAATGTCTACCTACCAGCTACCTACCAACTACTGTTGATAAGATTGACCATTATACAATGTCAGAATATAAAATTCTAACACCCTCCCTTAATGGTCAATCGACTAACTAGCCTACAGAATACAATCTGCAGGTCGTTTGGTCACAAATTCTTCAGAACACTCTGCTGCTACGGAGACCCTCCCTGGATTTGCAGAATGTTGATGACCAAGAGTACAAAAAACCGTCTCGATAAAGAACAGAGAAGGCTGCCCCTTCTTTAGAAAGCTCTGCAACACGAGACAAGAGCCGGCCACTGACTCTGCCACTGAGATGAGTCCGCCACTAACCCTCCCAGAAACTACAGAACTTCGGACTAGAAAACGTCCAACCTGATGTTGGATAACAGAGAAGGCTGCCCCTTCTTTAAAAAGCTTTGCAACAAGAGACAAGAGCCTGCCACTGACTCTGCCACTGAGATGAGTCCGCCCCCAACCCTCCCAGAATCTGCAGAACTGCTGACTAGAAGTCATCACAAAATGTCTAACTTGACGTTGGATAACAGAGCTGTCCTTCCCTGAAACCAGAGACACACTGAGAACAGTGGCCACGATTTTGAGGAAAAATCGGCAAACCATCGAAACTTTTGCAGAGGAGGATGACGCTCGAAAACATACTGCAAGAAGCTAGTTGTGCAGATGTTCGCCTCAACAACTTGAGGTGCGACCAAAACAGACTGCAACAAACCACGATTTTTGAGGAAAAAATCGCCAAACCCAAGATTACAAATCATCGTTTTTAAGGAAAAACGGTAAAACCCTTTAGAAACGAGAGAGCCCTCCCGTACAACAGAAACCCTGACTAGGGTAAACAGGAAAAACTCGTAATTTTTGAGGAGAAAATTATAAACCCTTCAGGAATTTTTTAAGGGAAAAAATTATGAAAACCTGTACAGATTTTTTTAAGGAAAAAATCTGGAAACACTCTGTAGGTCGATTGGTCACAAATTCTTCAGAACACTCTGCTACTACGGAGACCCTCCCTGGATCTGCAGAATGTTGATGACCAAAAGTACCAAAAACTATCCAGAATAAAACAGAGAAGGTTGCCCCTTCTTTAGAATGCTTTGATACCATGTAAATGGTAAAAGTTACTTGTATTAACATGAAGAACTGATTACAATTTATAGAGGAGTAAAAATACTGTAGACATTAAATGTCTACCTACCAGCTACCTACCAACTACTATTGATAAGATTGACCATTATACAATATCAGAATATAAAATTCTAACACTGAGTAGGTGCTTGAATGGAAGAAATGAGGGTTCAAGAAGTACCCTGCTGCATGGATGGGTTGATGGAGTTGATGGTTCCACCTCCTGTCAATAATCTCCCAAATGGGATCTAATTTGAGGTTGTCCGGTTTATAATAATTTCTTATAGCCTCCTTGGCCCTATCCATGGCCTCATAAAGATACCCCATTGGGGTTTTATCCCCATCTACCAAGGGGAAAACTCCAACCAAGGGCTTCGACACCTACAATATAAAAATGAAAAAAGATTAGAGTTACAAATTTATAATGAAAGACATTAAAAAAAAAAATTCAATTTGAATTTAAATCCAAAGTTTTGAAGTTACCTTCACGATCTTTGTAGCTCTTTGTGCAAATAGGTTGTCAAAGACAATGTGTGCAACCCTCTCTCCTTTCGGCTTCTTCGAATAAGTTGAGTCTAGCCATGCTTGACTCACAAACATTTGTTTCAAAGCTGTCAATGAACCAAGAATGCTTTGCAACATTAAGAAAATCGTTGCAAACCTTGTCACACCAGATCTCACCAACTTTTTCCCTTGGGTGTGATCCCTCATCAAGTGAAGAACCCAAGGGTGTTGTAGATAAATTTAGTGATCCTCCTTGCATCCTCTACAATCGGTGTGACCCAATCTAGTTTGCCTATGTCCTCCAAAAGAAGGTCAAGGACATGTGCGGCACAAGGTGTACAAAAAATTGTGTGGTGTTTATCTTGGAGGATTCTTCCTACTACCACATATGCTGCTGCATTGTCAGTTATGATTTGAACCACATTTTCAATCCCAACTTCCATGCAAACTTGCTCCAACATTTGAGCCAAATTTTCTGCATTTTTGACTATGTTGGAGGCATCCACCGATTTCAAGAACATTGCCTCATTTTTGCAAGCAACCAAAAATTAATGATGGTGCGGTTTTTATCATCTGTCCACCCAGCAGAAAGAATAGTGCAGCCATATTTTTTCCATTCTTCTCTCTTGTTTTTCTATTGCTGCCCTTGCCGTTTCAGTTGCATTATTAAGCAACCTACAAGTACAAAGTGAAATTAAGTACACAATTTTAATTTGTAAACAAAAAAATTGCTTAAATTCATCATAAATTGCTATAATTTAAAGAACATAAATTTATCAAAAAAATTAAATTAAGTTAACTAACCTCCCACTCAAGTCTGTGCAAGAAGGTGCCTTGTAGCCTTTTCCTGCAATTGTCAATGCGGTAACCAAATTGTGCTAGTAAGGAGAACTTGCCACATTGAAATGGATGTTGTTGAAATACTAAAAATCCGCACAAGCAATGTCTGCCTGCTCATACACCTCCCTATTCCACCTAGTTGCCTTTAAGGAAGGTTGTGCACTAGGTGTGTTTCTAGGCACAAAAAAATCATGCATGCGTGTAGGTGCTGATCGTGGTGCTCTACTAGAGGTAGATGAAGGGCTCTTGGTGGCGGTGGGTTGCCTTCACATACGTGGACCACGAAGAGAGCCCACTATGCCTTGAACTACATCATCATTCGACTCAAGGTTGACTAGAGCACCTTGAGAAGAAGCTATGGCTGCTTGCATTGCTACTTTTGCCCTCTCTTTTTGCAATTTTGTTTCCTTTGCAGCTGCAAGTATGGCATTCATTTGTCTTTTTATTTCTTCTGTGGTGTTAGGACAAGGCTTAGCATCACGATGAGTGATGCTTGTAGGGTGGTATTTGAGGCGATTGATGCCTCCACGTAATACTTTTTTTGCATTTAATGCAAAAAAATGAGCCAGGTTCGGGTTCTTGATAATCATATTTCCAAGCAGGATCTCTAGCTCCTGGAGGACGAGCGCCTATAAATGGTGGGGGCACGGATGGGGCAAAGCTTAAGGTAGAACTGGATGCAAAAGCTTCTCTATTTGCCATTATCAATTAACCTACACACAAAAAGTGAAAGCGCAACTTGTTAGTTTTTTAATAGAAAATTTAAAAACAACTTAAATTAGATTAAATCAAAATAGATTACTTAAATTAGCAAAAATCTAAACTAATCTATAAGATTCTAAACATTTTCATCAAAAAAAATGGATTAAAAAAAAAAATAACTAGAGTTTGAAAAAAATGTGAAAACAATGAAAAAAATCAGAAAATTACTTTAAATTAGTAAAAGATTTAACTAATCTAAGATTGTAAACGTGTTGTTCAACAAAAAAGAGGATTCAAAATAAAAAAAAATAACTAGGGTTTGAAAAAAAATTGAAAAAAATGAAAAAATCAGAAAATATGTAAAAAAATCAGAAAAATATGTCAATTTTTTTTGCTTTGATGAATCTAAATCTTGTTTTAATCAATATAAATGTATTTAAATAATTTTTATACTACATTCATGATGTTTTTTAAACATACAATCAGCAAAAATGAAGAAAATAATTAAAAAAAAGAAAAATCAGAAAACCTACCTAGAAATCCAATTTGCCTTTGAAATTCGATGAAAATCCCCTTCAAATCTTGTCTCCTCAATGCAAAATTGCTGTAAATAGGTGCAAAATGGTTTGGAGAGGGTTTTTGTTGAAGCAGAGCAAGTGAATGAGCCAAAAAAAAAAATGAAATGACCTTTTTCCGGCTGCGGGCATGTTTGTTCTGATCGGGCGAGTTTTTTTTTTTAAAACTTGCCGAGTTTTTCTGAGAAACTCGGCAAGTTTTTTTGGTGAGTAAATGGTCCAAAAACTCGTCAGGCAAAAAAACTCGCCTAGTTTTTGGCGAGTTTTCATCTATGGTTTCATTTGTTGGGTGCACTTAATCCTCTCCTGCGACAGTTACTGTTATCACTTTTGGATGGTTACCTATTTTTGTGTCGCAGCCTTTAGGCAACTTATAGACTATAATTAGAATATGCCATTGCTTCTAGGACCTATTTAAAAATGACCCCTATTGACTTGGAGGTCGAGTCGAACTCCTCCAAACTTGAATATGAAAGGTGTAGTTTGAAAATGAGGAGAGATCAATGAAGGTCTGCTAGCCCATATAGGCTTGTTATTTTTGTCATTAACTAGAATACATTTCTGTTAGTGTAAGAGGCATGTGTGCATGTAGGTTGTTGAAAAGAAAATCGAGGTTGTTAGCTGAAGTCTTTGTAATTTTTTGGTTATCTTCAATTTGCATTATAAAGTTTTTTCTATTGGGCTGCCTGAACTGGCTACGTTTTTTAAGGTACGTAATTATTGTCTGCATCATTTGGTATCAAAGCTAGTAGATCGTTGGGATGTGTTGAGGAGATAGTGTAGAGATGGGAGAGGAAATAGTGATGAGTATTGCGTAAAGGAATGTCGGTTGTTATTCCACAAGAGTAGTGTTGGGTAGAAGATGTACCAACGTCCTCCACTATGTGTAAGTGGGTGGAGGGGATGTTAATTGTGTGCATCTTCTAGTGGCATTATTGGGTAGAGGATAGTTGTGGTTGTGAGTGAATTTGTTATAGGTGTAAATCTTGTAATTGCAGATAGTTGTATGTGTAAATGTCTTTGAAAAAGGGGAGGAGGATGGTCTTGAAGAGGTTAGTAGAGCAAAAGTTTATGGAGTAGTACCAAGAGGAAGAATTCCTTGAAAATATTGTGGACATCCATTTGAGATTGAAAAAGTTGGAAGTTAAGAAACATGGAAGAGTTGTTGTAGACATGATTGGAAATGGTAAAGAATGCTACATTGCTGGCATGAAAGAAAATGAGACCATACGAGTTGATGAATTTGAGAAGGAAACCTTTGGAAAGATAATGAATGCCCATTTGAGATTGAAGAGGCTGGAGGCTAAGCAACAAAGAGGGGGCGCCATAGATGTGACTGAAAAGGATGAAAAATGTCTTGTAGAAGGCATGATGGAATAAAAGAACATGATTGTGGTTGAGACATGGCTTTCCAAAGGCATGAATGTGATAGTTGATAAGGTTTTGTAGTGTAGGAGAAGGGTAATGATGAAAACCGTGATTTATTTAACATTGTTTTGTTTATAGATATGAAGGCAAACACAAAGAAGAGGAAAGTTCTTATGCTAGAGGATAATGTTGAAGATAAAATTGTGATGGTGACACAATTTCGAAATATTGCTGCAGAAGTCCCTTTGAAGGAAGTAGCTGATTTGAGAGCTAAAATGGTGGCTTGGTTTGTGTTATTCATCACATTAGATATTGTTGTAGTAGAGAATAAGAAGAAGCGAGTGAAGAAACAGTGCTGAAAATTTTTCATTTCCATAAAAGTATTAATACTGATTTGTCTATATATGAAGTGGTGAGAAAAGAAGATATTGAAGAAGAGAAGATGGAGGAGTTTGCAAATGACAAAGTTGGTGAAGAGGAGAAGGAGCTAGTCGTGAATTTTTTTGATTTTTGTAAAGTTTGTTTTAATAAATTGTGTGCAAGTGAGGAAGTAGTAAGTGAAGAGATGGCGATAAAAATTTCGAACTTTCATAATGTTGCTAATGCTAATAAAGTGGTGTTTGCAGAGGTAGATGAGGAAGTGATTATTTTTGGTGCAAGTGAAGGATGAAAAATGGAAAAAGAAACATTGGTGGAGGTGGATGGACAATGGTGGGTTGAATCCCATGAAAAGACGAAGAAGATGGTGGAGAAGCATTAAGAGGAGAAGGTTAAAACAAGGTGAAACTACTGCAATAAAAACTTCTTCAAGTGTATGCAAATCTAAAATTTGTTTACTTATCAAAGATTACCAAAATAAATTGTTATGTGATTGCAACATTCAACAATAGAATAAAATCAGCAAACCATAGATGCCACAAAATTTACGTGGAGAAACCCTTTCGGCAAAAAACTCCATAGGAGAAAGGGACAAGTATGTTATTAATCTTTAGTGGAGAGATGTACAATAACACACTAACACTCTGATCTCTGATAGCATTTCGGCAACACTTGGATACTTGCAATACAACATATACATCTACTAACTCAAAGCTCCAATTTATAAAAGAGATGGGATGAGAATACCACAATGGTATCTCAAAACAAGAGGCAATAAAACCACTTGCAAAAACCATACGCCCCCTATCCATGGACAACCTGTAAACTTGGTAAAAAATATTAAATGTTCACTTGGTCTTCACATGGGCGCTATACGCCCACAACCAATGAGAAAAATGTAACTCCCAAAGCATCTTACACCTCATTACTCTTGACAATTGACTTGCACAACCTAGCGCCTAACATGCAACAACATGCAATATGAAACAATTCCACAATTCTGGGATGACTCTTCATCTCCCATTTGGATGCCTAGTTTGAGGAATCTGCATTTAAAGTATGTAAGTGCCACTGTTGACCTTATCCTTCCTTTATGAATGTAAATACAATATGTCATAGATAATTTTATTAAATATTTTCGTCCAACATGTCCTTAGGCGGTTGAGTACACCTTCCAAGGATAATGGAGTGGTTGAGTACACCTTCCAAGGATCATGGAGACACATGAAAATAGCTTAGGATTGCAAGGTTAATGTCACCTTATCCTAGCAAAGGTCGGCTGATGGTGGTCAAAGGTCCACACGAGGCTTGAAAGATAATAAACAAATTTGGTAGAAGGAAGTGGGATTTATTCTAGCTTAAGTGCTAGAAGAAGTGAAGGAAGAATTTTTTTTGAGGTATTTGATTTAGTAATGGCTTGCTGTGGAATGTGCGCTTTCTTGAAGGGTGGTAAGGGTGGTTTTATCACTTAGTTCTAATTTGTGAACTATGCTCACAAACTTTTTATTTGGCGTGTTTGATGTAGGAGCAACTAGGCCCACATACTATCTTGCTCTCCCAAAAGCAATAATAGTCACAATTTTGGATTTTTCTCTAATCTTTCTATCTTGTTAGTTTCTTTCTTTTTTTCATGTGGGGTCCATAGTGGAGTTGGATGCTTCTTTATATCTTCCTTGATTTGTTCTTGCCTAAGGGACCCACCTTGAGTTGTATGTGGGAAAAATATAAATAAATATACAAAAGAATCTTCCCTAAGCAGGGTGCTACAGATTCTTTCTTTGTTGATTGGCCAAAATTGCTGGGTCCACACTTATTTTTGGTGCCCCTTGAGAATTTACAATTTTCTAGGGATCCAAATTTTTGACTGGAAATATTCTTTCTATTGTGTGATTTCCATATTGGGGCCCACATATTGTCAAATTCTAAGTGTTGTTCTTAGTGTGGGTAGTTGGCAATGGTTACAAAAGAAAATCTTTAAAAATGTGACAATTTCATTTGTTGGACAAACTTAATCCTCTCCTGGGGCAGTTATTTTTACCTCTTTTGGATGGTTACTTACCTATTTTTGGGTGGTAGCCTCTGCAATAGCCTCTCGATGGCTATAGACTATAATTATAGTTTGACCGTTGCTTCTAGGACCTGTTAAAAAATGACCCCTATTGACTTGGAGGCCTGGTTGAACTCCTTTAGACCTGAATGTGAAAGGTGAAGTTTGAAAATGAGTAGAGATCAATGAAGGTTTGTTGGCCCATATAGGCTTGATGTTTTTGTCATTAACTTGAACATATTTCTATCAATGTATGAGGCTTGTGTGCCTATAGGTTGTTGAAAAGCAAAACAAGGCTGTTAGCCTAAGTCTTTGTAATTTTTTGAGTATCTTCAATATGCTGTTATAAAGTTATTGTTGTTGGGCTGCTTGAATTGGCTATTTTTTTAAGGTACCCAGTTTTGGTCTGCATCAATAGGTGCTCGGGGAAAGGATAGGTACATTTGATTGACGTGTATTGTAATGACGAAGAAGAGTCGGATTTAGGCATAGAGACCCAATATGTGGTATTGCTAGTAGACATGGTTACATAAGGTCTTTCGACACTAGAGGAAGATGAAGGGCCAATAGTATTGCCTCCTTGATTGGAGCATCAATGAATCACTCCTTTCAAGTTGAGGGGAGGATTGGAGGACATCACATAGTGGTACTTATTGATGGGGGAGTGACCCATAACTTAATCAATCAAGGTTGGTAGCTTGTTTCAATTGAAAGTTGAAGAGTTTGCAAGATTTTAAGTGGTAGTAGCAAATGGTTATTCACTAGTTTGCAAGTAGGTTGTCTGCCAATTATTGGTGGTATTAGATGGGCATATTGCCACCCATGATTTATATGTTATTTTGTTGGGTGGAGCTTACATGGTTTTAGGCATTCAGTGGCTGCATTTGTTTAGTGAGTTTACATAGAACTACCAAACAATGACATTTAACTTTGTGGAATGAAAACATTAGGGGTGTTATTGATGCACCCATATTGTAGGTTTCGACTCATTAAATAGAGAGGCTTTTGAGATGGGACAAGGTGAGTTGGATGGTGATTGACTTCACCATTAGGGGGCTAGGGCTACCTCTAGGTACTGTGGATTTAGGAAGGATGGATGCCCTTTAGATATGCAATTTTTGTTAGATAAATAGCTTTTGCGTTTGGGGACAATGTCTCTAGGACACTAGATAGTGGTTTTTAGCATACTATTAAGTTGGAGCTAGGGATGAGAATTGTTATTGTGACTCCTTATTGACATCCTCTTGCTTTCAAAGATGAGATAGAGTGAACTATATAGGAGCTGCTGAAATTGGGACACATTAGACCTAACATGAGTCCATTTGCATCTTAAGTGGTTCTAGTAGAGAAGAAAGGTGGAATGTTGATGTGCATAGATTATAGGGTTTTGAATAAGAATATCATGAAGAATAGGTATCCAATGCCTCTTATTGATGAGTTGCTTGATAAGGTACAGAAGGCAGCATACTTCACCAAAATTGACTTGCAGTTTGGGTATTAGTTATTACCACATAAGGGTTAAACCCAAGGATACATTTAAGATTGCTTTTGATGCGATCAAGCGGATTTTGAGTTTTTGGTGATGCCTTTTGGGCTCACGAATGTGCTAGCTACCTTCCAGTTAATGATTAATGAAAATTTTAAATTGTTTTTGATGAAATTTGTATTGGTGTTCTTTAATGACATATTGATTTATAGTAAGACATGGGATGGATGCATCAAACACCTAGGCATAGTGTTGGCTATTCTGTAGCAGCATACCTTCTTTGCCAAGAAAAGCAAATGGTAGTTTGGGATGTAGAAAATCTTGTTCTTGGACACATAATCAACAACGCAGGCATAGAGATGGATTGAACCAAAGTTCAAGTCATCCAGGAATGGCCTACTCCCAAGGACACTGACACATTTGTGAGGACTTTTGGGTCTTTGTAGCTACTATAGGGGATTCATTAGAGGATTGTCATAGTTAGCATCACCCTCAATGAAGTTGACCAAGAAAGGTGCCTTCCTTTGGTCCACAATGGCATAGTTGGTAGTTTATTTTAAAGAAGGTAATGTGCATTGGTTTCATTTTTACAATACCTGATTTTTCATTACATTTTCTGGTGGAATGCTATGTTACTGGGTTCTTCTCGTTTGCCCCCTGTACCCATGTGGGTACGGTTCTGGTCCTGGTTCTTTGTTGGTTCTTCTTTGGGTTCTCCTAGGGTCCTTCCTGGGCACACACACACGCACACATGCGCGCGCGCACGCACACATGCACACACACATGCGTGCGCATACACACACACGCATATGCACACACAACCTTTGATCATCCAACCTTGTCTTGCTTGAGGGCAAGCAAATTTTGGGAGGGAGGACTTGTAATGTCCCCTTGTTTATCAGATCTGCTGCATTGAGTTTGTTGGCAGTTAGACAAGTGAGTCTTGACTGAGTCACTATTGGCAATTAGAAAGGAAAAATCTTTCAATTAGAGTGAGGTGACTTGGTCTGCCAGTTAGGTAGTTGCTAATTAAAATAAGGATGCTGCATTTGTAGCGATTTCATAACTGCATGTACCTATAGTTATTCTTAGCAAAAAGAGGTAGTGATGGGTCAGTTAGCTGCCAGCAAATTGTGGGCAGTTGTTTGTTAGTTAGAAACCATCAATTGTGGAACTGATTGCCACTGATTTAGGATTTCTTGAGTTGAAGAGTATAAGCAGCACTGGTGAAGAGGAAAATGCATCATTGAATATTGCAAACAGAAATCGTTTCTTTCCTGGGCTGGACATGGTGTTTCAGCAGCTGTGGCTTGGAGATGAAATACTTAAGGTGTGGATATCAGCCATCATGAGGACGAAAACCCTCAGAGTGCATTACGAGCTTTAGATTGTCAATAGGATCTCCGTGGTGGGCGGTTTGAATACTGGAGTGTCCAGTAAGTTGTATCAGATTGCTAGATTTCCATTTAAATATACTGTTGGTAGAAAATTATTGAAATATAGTTGCTGGAGTATTGCTGTGTTTGTTATTTGTGCTTTAGTAGGGGTTTTTACACTTAACCACAGCAATATAGTCATTGAACTTGAGAAGTAGCTGAGGATGAAAAGTATTGATGCTAGATACCTAAATTTTTCAATTGCTAAGTTGCACCTTCTGCTTAACTAGAAGGGCTGTTGTCTTAGATTTTAAGAGCATGACATACCTTGGCGAGATGTTCAATGCTCTTGTGATAAGCATGCTACTTCTTCTAATTGCCATACTCCAAACCCTTAGTGGAGCCACTCTATGAAGGAATTGGCAGGTTTAGAGGTGTCACCAGGGGCAGAAGACATGCTCTTTTGGGATGCAAAGGCTGATTTAGCTTTGGATGTCATGTCCCCGTTTTTGGCGAGCATCAGTGATCGTGAGATTGGCCTATCATGAGACCCTCGTAGGCTGACTGAGTGGTTAGAGGGTCGTTTCGGCGCTTGGTTCGGCGTCAGATTGGCAGTATTGATCAATTGGCTTTTGTTTGGGCTCGATCGGAGACCTTTTTCAGAATTGCTATTTTTAGCAGTTCCTGGCAGGCAGAGTGGGACCACTGCTATTTTTAGCAGTATGACTTTGGCAGCATCCAGAATCACTTCTGAATTCGTCAGCATCAGACGGATCGGTAATCGGATGAGTAACGAGCGAGATATTAATATTTAATTATATTAATTAAATATTAATTAATTAATGATTATATTATAAAGTTATAATTTTTAATTATAACTTAAGTTATCTGCCTTGAGGGGTGCGCCCATCATCAGGAAGGGGCCAGTTTCGTAATTAATGATTATTATTAAATATTTCACAGAGACTATGGAATTATTAAAAGATTAAAATGTGAATATTTAATTAAAACCCTATTCATAAGGAAATCGCACTTTTCAGCTTAATAAGGGTTTTGCCTTGGTTTCGGAGCCATTATGAGATTATTGAGTTTGAAATTGATCAAATTGATCTGAGCCTGAGACTTAGGGTTTCACGTTCGATTCCTTGGAGAACGAGCCACCTCCAGCGGAAAGCAATTCAGAGAGTGTGCAATATCACTTGATTTATTGCCTACAGAGGTTTTCTTATTCAGAGAAAACTACAGAGCTTCAGAGATTATCCATTGACAGAGATTTTTTAGTGGATTGCATTCAGAGATCATCTATTAGCTTGGACGCTTCAATACAGAGGATTAAATATTGATTTTTGTGAAGCCGTACAGTTTGCATTAAATACAGCAGCAGGCCGTACATTTTCTGACAGGCCGTACCAGCATTAAAAACGTGTTCCTTTGTCTTGGATGAAACGCCTTTGAGATTCTCTTAATACTTACTTCATTGGAGGCGCCTATCATCTGGAAGTTAGCTGGAAGTCACGTTCTGAGGGAGGAGTGCATTTATTGAAGCAGCCGTACCATTCTGTACTACTGCAGCAGCAATACCAGACCGTACCTGTGCAGAAACACGTGTTTCCTTTCTTGGGGAGAAACGCCTCTTGTATGAGCTTCATCTATGCATCACAGAAGGCATCCACAGTGTTAGAGTCATCCACAGTCAACGGAAGGAAGGAGAAGTGAATCATTTAGAGCAGCCGTACGGATCTGTGCATCTTCAGCAAGCTGTATTACCAGGTTCTTTCAATAAAAAATGTTATTCTTTCATTGCATGCTTCAAAATATTATTTGTATTAGTGCCAGTTGATTTAATAAAGGAACGGCTTCAATCTCTAGTGTATTTTCTTAAGCATATTGAGGATCTGGCAATTTTAAAGAATTTATTACTATTTCCTAGAATAGCCGTACTGTTCTTTATTGCATTGAAAACACAAAAATTGCAAAAACCTAAAAACGTCAGAAAAACTCAAAACCACAGTCAGATCAGTGTTAGGGGGAAACAGGGGTTTCTACAGTGGTATCAGAGCTAAATCCTGCCATCCTGAGGGTTTAGCCGTCTTCTGCAGCCAGAACAGTTTGGGTCTTATCAGGTATTTCATGCAGGCGAGCTTTGGTTGACATGCAACAGGGTTCGATCTGGCAGCCGGGAAACATGGCTGACAGAACTGACAGGTATTACAGGGCTGATAGAACAGTTGATCTTAGAACAGAGACTCCTTACAATAACAGAGGTCAGAACCGTGCAGAGGTCTTGCATGCACTCAGAGAACTTAGTGCAGGTCAACGGCGGTCAAATGGTGTATTACAGCAGGTGGCAGTTGCACTTCAGAGACTGGATACTCCGAGGAGATCGTCACCACCTCGTGACGATGACAGAAGTGTTACAGGTTCACAGAGAGCTCCTAGGTCAGTGTCACGGACAGCGGATAGGCCTACGAGGCCCACCTTCACGAGACAGGAGCCCGTTGAGGATATACCAGGTGAAAGGTATGAGGGTTTGTTCGCCGGCACACTTAGGGCAGCGAACAACGAGTGGCAGTTAGAATCACCTGAGATTAGTGGGAGGATTACCATTGACAGGACACCGCAGAGCACAGAAGGAGAAGTGATGAGCATGTTTCGGGAGTATAGCAATCTACCTCAGAAGATTAAAGAAAAACTTTCTTTCGTGAGTTACGTGGATGTGCACCCGAGTCTTTGCCATAAGACGGAGTTCGCAAAACAGAAATATCTTACTATAGCTCGCGAATTGTTTACACCTGGGAAGGATAGAGAATCTACATCTGATGATTATACAATTCTTCATGAGAGTGATTTGATATCTTCAGTCTCTTATGAAGTAGGCAGAAATTTGTGTGATGAATTTGATCGAAGTGCTTATTTGATCCATAAGCACACTAGCACAGCTTCGGGTAATGGCTTACCTACATCGTCTTTGCAGGAGGTGACTCAAGAAATTTCTGCCCTGAAGGTTACTTCTGATTTTTATAACAGCGATGGTGAAACTTTGCGTGAGCATGATATAACAGCTGTTTCAGAGGTGCAAACTAACCCTATTGAGTCGTCACGTGAAGAGACTCCAGAGTTGGGTACTACAGATGCAGTTGGTATTGAGGATTTATGTTATGACGAATCTGATTTTTCGGATCAGACCATTAAAAACCAGCTAAAGGATTCATATGTTGATATGGAATCCCAGGATCATGCGTTGGATGAGCATGTAGTCACTGTTGGAGTAGAAGCGTGTGAGGATATTGTCAGACCAGCAACTTCTACCGCACCAGTTGAGCCATCCTTCGAGGTACAGAGCAGCAGTACCTTAGATGTTGAGGTGTGCATGGTTGAGAGCACACACGATGCTGCAGATCATGAGATGAGTGATGACGGATCAGCGTCATATCATAGTGCATATGGTGAACCGGAAATCTTGTATGGGGGTCGTAAGTTTCAGAATCCTCATCATTTGGTTGGGCAACTACAAGTAGATGACACTATGATTACCACCGCCCTTGAGCATTTTGACGTTGCTCGTCGGATGTTGACTACCTACAGTTGGAGTCCTTCTTCGACAGATGAGCACAGTGATAGTGGTTTTTCCTTTGCAGTGATACATGCACTCCGAGAAGCAATTGGAACGATGAAGCAAAATTACCTCAGACTACTTGCAGACAGAGATTTCCTTCTCGAGTGGGATTGCATTTGTTATGATGCATGGCAGGGAAAGGAGGAGCGGATCGATGAGCTCACTCATGAGCTCGAGATGACTGTGAATTCATTGCATAGCACCCAGTTGGCTCTTCGAGAGTCACAGTTACAGATTGAGAGGCTTACCGTGGCGTTGAGGTTAGCACAGTCTTCACCACCTTTGGATATCGTTCAGTCTTGCATGGCAGCGATTGGTGAGGAGTATACACCCATGGTTCATAGCCGAGAGGGAGATGTTGAGGATGTGGTTACATCCAGCATGGACACAGGAGCAGTTGATACAGATAGGATGAGTGCTCTAGATGAGAGTTGTAGTGAGCCACGCATTTCACCCGGTTCTCATGAGATTAGTCCCGTGATAGGTGATGCAGGGCAGATTATTGATAGTTCCTGTGACATGGTTGTTGATACACTGGAGAGTTGTGTGACAACCCTTGATACTTGTCCATCTTCACAGCAGATATTCAGAGTCTCATCCAGTTGGGAGATTGGTACTTGTGATGATTTGTTTCCCTCTCCTGGAAGCAAATCAATCTTTTCATTCGATACAGTTGACTATGGTCGGCAGCTCGTTGAGCCTAGTCAGGAGTACAACTCAGTTTATTATTCTAGCGATTCAGAGATGGATGATTCCGATCAGGATGGAGTGATTGTGCAGTTTGTGAACAATCCATTGTTTGAATTTGATGGTGGGGTGATCTATGATAACCCACTCTTCGAGTTGGATGCTGATCGTACTTTTGACGTTAGTTCTGAGTTGAGTGATGATCATAGTGTTTGGGATTGTTCCAGTGCATCGCAGTTCCAAACCAGACTCACAGAGGAGTTCAATGAGGTGTACACGGTGAGGGGTGCTTACAGTTTTGTCTTTGATCCACCGGTACATGATTCATATTCGATGCACAATACGGGCGCACAGGGTGATTCTCTCGGTTCAGTTGAGGGGAGTATTTCCTTATTGTGTGCAGAGTTACCATCTTCACAAGATGGGATTTGCAGTTGCAGGTACTTGACTCAGCAGGTTGCGGGGTATTACTTGCAGGGGCAGCAGTTTGTTATCCATCATGCCGATGTGTATTTGACAGGGCTTGATACTTCTATGTCGCAGATTTCTCATACAGGTGCATGGCTACAGGGCGACTATGGTATTAGTAGGCATGATGGCACGGACAGTTATTACATCCATGAGGGTTTAGCAGAGGACAGGGAGAGATTCAGGATTGTAGACGCTTCTAGAAATTTTTATCTCTGTATGACGGATGGATGTAGATTCATATTGTATTGGGATCCCGGTGGCGACAGCTTTGGCACCGAGTATTGGATGGGTCCCTTTGGGTTACTTCACTATTCTCAGCATGGTGAAGTTGGAGGCAGTAGAGCGCAGTGGCAGCCTGAGGAGGACCGTCACGACAGACTCTTACGCTGGGTTTGGGATCCAGGCATTGATTGCGCAGTTGAGTTTGATGATGCTACAGGAGATAGTTCGAGATGTGTGGGACATTACACAGTTTTCCTTTTTGGGCCTTCCGAGGATTGGAGTTTGTTTGCAGTGAGATTGCTTGGGGTCAAGCAATTTTAGGGAGGGCGGACTGTCATGTCCCCGTTTTTGGCGAGCATCAGTGATCGTGAGATTGGCCTATCATGAGACCCTCGTAGGGTGAGTGGTTAGAGGGTAGCTTGGTTGTCCGGATTAGCGTATTGATCAATTGGCTTTTGTTTGGGCGATCGGAGACCTTTTCAAGAATTGCTATTTTTGCCGTTCACAGCGTGATGGGACCACTGCTATTTTTAGCGTATGACTTTGGCAACATCCGGAATCATTTAAATCGAGCATCGGTGGATCATCGGATGAGTAAGCGAGATATTAATATTTAATTATATTAATTAAATATTAATTAATTAATGATTATATTATAAAGTTATAATTTTTAATTATAACTTAAGTTATCTTGAGGCGCCATCATCAGGAAGGGCCAGTTCGTAATTAATGATTATTATTAAATATTTCACAGAGACTATGGAATTATTAAAAGATTAAAATGTGAATATTTAATTAAAACCCTATTCATAAAGGAAATCGCACTTTTCAGCTTAATAAGGGTTTTGCTTGGTTTCGGAGCCATTATGAGATTATTGAGTTTGAAATTGATCAAATTGATCTGAGCCTGAGACTTAGGGTTTCACGTTCGATTCCTTGGAGAACGAGCCACCTCCAGCGGAAAGCAATTCAGAGAGTGTGCAATATCACTTGATTTATTGCCTACAGAGGTTTTCTTATTCAGAGAAAACTACAGAGCTTCAGAGATTATCCATTGACAGAGATTTTTCAGTGGATTGCATTCAGAGATCATCTATTAGCTTGGACGCTTCAATACAGAGGATTAAATATTGATTTTTGTGAAGCCGTACAGTTTGCATTAAATACAGCAGCAGGCCGTACATTTTCTGACAGGCCGTACCAGCATTAAAAACGTGTTCCTTTGTC
The DNA here is from genome assembly GCA_007258455.2 of Sequoia sempervirens. Taxonomy (NCBI): domain Eukaryota; kingdom Viridiplantae; phylum Streptophyta; class Pinopsida; order Cupressales; family Cupressaceae; genus Sequoia; species Sequoia sempervirens. The sequence goes on from VDFB02281492.1 coordinate 194,881,301, forward strand.
TTGGATGAAACGCCTTTGAGATTCTCTTAATACTTACTTCATTGGAGGCGCCTATCATCTGGAAGTTAGCTGGAAGTCACGTTCTGAGGGAGGAGTGCATTTATTGAAGCAGCCGTACCATTCTGTACTACTGCAGCAGCAATACCAGACCGTACCTGTGCAGAAACACGTGTTTCCTTTCTTGGGGAGAAACGCCTCTTGTATGAGCTTCATCTATGCATCACAGAAGGCGTCCACAGTGTTAGAGTCATCCACAGTCAACGGAAGGAAGGAGAAGTGAATCATTTAGAGCAGCCGTACGGATCTGTGCATCTTCAGCAAGCTGTATTACCAGGTTCTTTCAATAAAAAAATGTTATTCTTTCATTGCATGCTTCAAAATATTACTTGTATTAGTGCCAGTTGATTTAATAAAGGAACGGTTTCAATCTCTAGTGTATTTTCTTAAGCATATTGAGGATCTGGCAATTTTAAAGAATTTATTACTATTTCCTAGAATAGCCGTACTGTTCTTTATTGCATTGAAAACACAAAAATTGCAAAAACCTAAAAACGTCAGAGAAACTCAAAACCACAGTCAGATCAGTGTCAGGGGGAAACAGGGGTTTCTACAGCGTCAGAGAAACTCAAAACCACAGTCAGATCAGTGTCAGGGGGAAACAGGGGTTTCTACATTGGAGGTCCCATTTGCTACTTGGTCCCCACCTTTTAAGCAAGTTGCAAAGTATGTTTTAAGGAAGTGATGGTGAACAGCTCTAACTCTTTCTATACAAGAAAAAAACAGTCCTGAGGTGAACTTGATGTGAAGAATCTTTTCAGCACCTAGTAACTTTAACTTGATGGAAGACAATTAAATTGATCAATATACTGTTGGACCGAGTGTCCACATCCTTGGTGAAGATGAAGCCAATGTGTCAAAAGCTCTTCTTTGTACCTGAGGTTGTAAAACACTTTCTTGATAGCTGCTTTGAAGTTTTTCCTACTGGAAATGGCTCTCTACTTTGTTGCAGCCAAAAGATGAAGATGGGACTGCTTCTAGTGAGTGTTTGATTCATATGAACTTCAGTGATCATGATGTGTAGTGCCTCCATAAGGGTTGTTTGCTCATTGAAATGTGCCTTCAAACTACAAATCTAGGAATCCAATTTAATCTTGTTGAAATGTGGAATGAATATCTTGGTGTCTACCTTGAAAGCAGATTGAGCAATGAGGATGACACTAGAAATAGAGTTTGAGGTTGGCTGTAGGCTGCTGACTTAGAAGTTCCTAGAAAGTTTGCTCTCCGATGCATAAGTTTGAGTTATAACTTGTTTTGTTGTTGTGATTATTTAGCTCCTGTAGGAGCATGTACACCAAGTTGGGGTGTTGGGTCACACTTGAGAGACTTTTGGTTCTGTCAAAAACCATCCATGCCATTTAAAAAAAACATGAAAGAAATGGTACAAGAAATGCAAACAAGGCAATACACCAAAATAGACACCAACACCATGAGGCGCACTTTTTTCTCTATTTTGTTGTGCCTTGATGTATTTCCTCAAGTGGTACAATGAATAGGAGAGCTGAATAAGGAAAACCCCCTAGAGGAGACGCTATTTAAAAGGACATACATGCTATCCGAAGTTGATAGATAAACTTTCCTAAACAAGAAAAGTCTTATAAAATTATTGAAGATTTTATTTCCAAAATGGGAAAGGGGAATATTCCAAAAGATGATTTTAAATCTTATTAAAATAAACATTTAGGAGAAACTAATGAGTAAATGAAATCCATAGCTGCATTTAATAGTCACAGAAATTTCAATTGATCACAAAGGACACCAGGACTAGCAGCAGTTGAGTTTCAGCAATGACTTAAGGTGTGGAAAGGCACTAATTATTTGTTCAGGGAATGGATCAGCACCTTACAGGTACTACTAAACAGAGAGGATACAAACACAACCAGGCAAGATCTGGAATTATGGGGACAACTATTTTCACAAGGGTATAGGTTATGTGAGGGAAAATACAATCAGGCAATCATAGGTATAAGATAGAAGACATCTTCGATGCTCGTCCTCAAATATGTTGAATCTCAGCATCATGATAAAAGACAAATGCCAGATAGGAAGACCAGATGCGAGCAGCAAAAGCCATGATCTGTGACGGTGTAATGCTGCAGTGTTCCAGTGGCTATTAACACTTCTATTAATTTTGTCTTTAGAGGATGTCCAGCCAAGTCAAATAGAGTTGATCTGCAGATACAACTGGCAGCCCAAAATCATGATTAGGCTCTGATACCAAAAGATATAAGCCTGAAGGAGCCTATAACAGATAATAATAAATATAATAGAAAGTATACACAAATGTACAAAAGAAAAAGATGGCAAGGAATTAGACTCTAAAACTGGTGCTGTAATCTCTTCATTAGCACAGGTTCAATCGAATTACAAGGACAGGGACGTTTGTTAGCAGGTTCAGGCCTTACACATGCAAGCTGCCCAAGAACTGGGCATGTAAAATCCACCTAAACCAGTTAAACTAAATACTGTCAATGAAGCCCGAGTGAAGTAAAATCCGCTCTGGCCATTTTGGTTTGATCATTTCTGTTTTGGCTTGATGAGCATGCCTTTTTCCACAAATTTCCACGTATGCTAATTCTATTAGAAATGTTTCTGCAAAAGTTTCAAGCTTTTCATTTATAATTTTTATATGGAGCATTGTATAGGAGGCATCGTATTGGACTACTGATCATTGCTTTGGAATCACATTAAACATCACACCCTTTGTGAATAGGTGACTAAATACCCCAATGATTTGCCACTGTTAGGTGATTGGCAACAGTCAAGTATTGCTTGACTTTGATTATTGCCTTGATCCCTGGGTTGTTCACATAGTGGAAAATACCCTTTGGTGGTTTTCTTGAAAGGTTGGCACTCTTGCTTTGGACAGGTCTGCTTTAAGGAGTGTGCACATCTTATTGCATTGCACTCTTGTACTGCAGATTAATTAATTGAAATTCCCCAAGTAACTTGAGGGGGACCTTGAGTCCTCAATTTGATGTAAGGGGGTGGGGGGTTCTACTCCTTGCCCTTAATAGCGTGGATTGCAGTGGTAGCCAATCCATGATAGGCATGTTGCAAATGGTGTTTGGGTGGTGTATGATGATCTGTGGTGCTTGTCCACGGATATTATAATTTATTTCAAAATTACTTCAATTTTGCCATCGGAAGTTGTTTAACAGGTGTTTGATTTGGATATACATCAAAGACTGGAGCTTTAACTTGATCATGGTTTGAGACAATCATAAGTTCAAATTGCCTCGCCTTCATTTGGAGCATTGTATATGGTGTGCCCCTATTGTACCATTGATCATTGGTTTGAGGTTGCCCCAAATGTTACATTCTTTGTTGATTGGTTACCAAAAGTACTGATGATTGGCCATCATTAGGTCACTGCTGATAGTCTGGTATTGCTTGACATAAGTCATGGCTACAACCCTTGGGTCATCTGCACTTTTGGAGTACCTCAAGGATGCTATTTTCAAGGAGAGGCACTCTTGCTTTGGACAGGTATGCTCTAAGGAGTGTGCACACCCCCTTGCATTGTGCTTGTCTACTGCAGATCAATTAATCCTCAAGAAACTTGAAGGAGACCTGATTCTCCGATTCATCATCAGGGAATGAGCATGTTCTACTCTTGCACCTACTCCTTTGTAGCAGGGGTCATAGTGGTAGAAAATCTGTGATAGAAATGGCAGATGCTGTACGATCTATGGGGTTTGTCCACATATATCATTTTAAATTTTTTTTTATTTTTTATTTTTTATTTTTATTTTTATTTTATTTTATTTTATTTTTAACGAGGGGAATTGGGTGCAGCACGGCCCCCCATATAACCCCTCACCGCCGGTAAACTTTTTACCGTGACCGGTAGTGCTGGCGGGACACACCAACCGGTACCACGGGAGCGCCGGAGAGTCGAACCCATGGTGGGTGCCCTGCTACAGGGAACACCTTAACCAACTGAGCTAGGACCGGCGCCCCATATCATTTTAAAATTTTAAAATTGGCCTTCTGAATTTGTTTATTACGAATTTGAGTTGGATATACATCAAGGATCATCAAGTATTGGAGCTTTAGTACAATGCTTAAGGCACCTGTCATGGCTGAGGTTGTCACAAGTTAAAATCCCCTTGTGTTTATTTGGAGCATTGCTAATGGCACCTTGCATTGCACCCTCGCACTGCAGATTGATTAATCTCTCAAGAAACTTGAAGGGACATTGTGTTATCAATTCAGTGTAAGGGGATGAGTGGGTCCTACTCACCCTTAGTAGCATAGTTACTTGTGGTATCAAATCCATGAGATATATAGCACATAGGAGATTGTTCCCAAATATTATTATTTTAAAAATATTTCAAATTTGCCATCTCAAGTTGTTTATTAGGTATTCAAATTGGATATACATCAAGGATTGGAGCTTTGGCACAATATTAAGGCACTTACTGTGTATGAGATGGTCACAAGCCCAAATCTCCTTGCCTTAATGCTTTAACTCTTCATTTTATAGCCAATTTATGGTCATGTTGAAAGTGGGATAATTTTTTAGGGTTATTTTTTCATTATATTGCCTTTTGGAGTTTATTGAACTTTCTTCACAGTTTTTCTATTTGTTGCCGGTTTTAAGTCAAATCTTTGCTAGACTTGGCCCAAGTTTGGAGTACTATTCATTGGTGTTGCATGTTTCTATCAATTTTTGTTTTGGTGCCACTTTTTTATGATCACCTTTTCATCTTTCAATCTAGCATACACTAATCAGGACATGAGGAAATGAATGATGGAAGATATTTTGTGTAGTAGGGGCTTGTGCCTTATCACTAGAAGTAAAGAAGTGGAACCTTAAATAGATAAGGAGGCTCAAATGTTGTGGTTTAGTGAATTTGATTAGCTCATGGTTTTCTCTGTATTTTTGTTGCAAATATGATGAGGTTCCATATTTAGGGAGTTTTCTTTGTATAACCACAAGTTTGACCTTGTAAGAATAAACCCTAGGAGGCCAAATTTGCTAAGGTCATGCTATTTCCTAGAAAGATAGGTCTCACTATAGTTGCATTAATTGGCATAAAATTGTGAGTAATTGTGATAAATCATGACTCAATTTGTTTGGTAATTTTTTCCTGTAATAAATAGCAATTTTTCAAATAAATTGTAGGCACTTAGTTATTCCTGATTTTTTGTAGCTAAATTGCCAAAAAATTGTGTAGATAATGATAAATTGTGAGTTTGATTGATACTTTGGGAAGTTCTGATTTTGACTTTTTTTGCAAATTTTTCAGTTTTTTGGAAATCCAAATCCTAATCCTAGTTTTTTCACAATTTTATCTACCTACATGGTTTTTTTTCTTTTGAAAACCCTAACCCTAACACTATCCATAACCCAATTTTTTCCTGATTAAGTTGTGGTTTTTGAAAAAATATTTATCTTATTTTCTGATTTATTCTTGAGAATGATTTTTGTAAGGTTGCTAGGAGACTGGTATTGGTATTGGTACCGGTATGTCTATATTTGAAAAATAGGAAATGGGGATACTTGGAGATGCCATTTTTTTAATATAATTTAATAATTTATTAATTCTCTAACATTAAAACTGAAAATATCATGACATTGACCTTTCAAAACAAGAGTACTGGTAAAGTTTAATAGTAATTTTAAAGTTTAAAGTTAAACACACAAATGTCAAAGAGTTCATACTACATATTGATATTACATATTGGAATTCAGAAATGTTGATAGCCTGATAGGCAGATACACATACAAAAAACAAACATCAGAAATCAGAAATCTATTGCCTACACTTCTGTGTCATCCATTTCTAGGTTCTTAGCTATGATGCTCTCCAAATACTCATCACTCTCAACCTCAGATTACTTTGTTGGCAGTAGAATTGGGGGTAAATCACCTAGGCCATCTGCTTCAACCACTTCATCCACCAAGGCTGCAGCTTTTCCATCAGGTGAAGGTTGGTCCCATTTTGCCGAAGGACACTCCTTGTACCCAAGCTCTACATGAGAGAGAAGGTGAAGTGAGCTATGAATGTACATTAGGTTCTCTGCTTTCTTTGACCCTAATCGGTTCCTCTTCAATGAATGAATAAAACCATAAGTACTCCAATTCCTCTCTCAAGATGAAGAGCTGGCTACTTGTAAGTGTAATCTTATTGCAAATGATTGCACTTCAGGGGTTTCACCTCCATGGTTCCACCACCACTCTATAGGGTCTTTCTTTGCATGCATATCATATAAGGCTTCCATGGAAGGAAAATTGCCATGCCCACGTGAAAACTTATTCCATTGAGCCCTCATAATCGAAGCATCCTCACCTCAACCATAAATCTTTTTTATTGCAGCCCAAAATCCCTTCATTACCTCTCTATCCTCATATGAAGCCCTCTTATTGGTCACTTGTATATCATACCATTTAGGATTTAAGGCATAGACAACACAATGAAGGGTGTGTTATGTTGGTCCATCTTCCATGTATCTTTTCTTCTATTAGAGGATATAGAAAACAAAAGTTGTGCATCTGTTATTTTCTTAACTCTTTCACACATGGAATCTATTTCTTCATAAATTTCTCTCAAACATGGCTTGTCTGGATCTGCAAATTTGATCACCTCACATATGGGCTTAATAAAGTCCACAACAAATTTAACATCAGCCCAGAAATGGTCATCAAGGACCATACCTCTCACCTCAACTGCAGTATCTGATGTATATTGTCTCCAAGCTGCCCATGCATCATTAACTATTGTGGAACACAAAGCTCCTTTGACTTCACAAAGACACTCGAGAAGAATAAAATAAGAAGCAAACTGTGTATCAGTAGGTTTGAGAAGTTCCACCTTGGAAAATTATAAATAAATGGCTTGTGTGTGGTGATGGTTACATATGAACATCTGTATTTTTCTCCCCTTTTCAATGAGATCTGAAATCCATTGGAACTTGCCAATATCTTTGAGTGCGTTACTCAATGAATGCACACAACATGGTGTCCAAAGTATATGCCTAGAATTTTTTTGTACCAACATGCATGCTGCTTTACAAACAGGGGCAGCATCAGTAACAACTTGGACTACATGTAATGCCCCCATCTCCTCAATGCCATCGCAAAGCTGGTTATGAAGGAACTCTGTTTTTTTTTTTTGCCCTAAACAATCTATTGCCTTCAAAACATAAGGCCCTTTGTTGCATGTTACCGTGATATTATGTGGTGGACGATTGCTGTCATGGCCTGTCATATATCATACCACAACCGCAGCCTGTTAAAAATAATCACTGGTCAAAGGAAAGGTGATGACCAAGGAAGTTAAAAATAATCACTGGTCAAAGGAAAGGTGACGACCAAGGGAAAGGTAGTGATTCTTCAAAGGGACTTGATGGGAGTCCATTAAGGAAAGCATGCAGCGATTCCACCAAGTTAAATAATTACTAATTAATTAAGTCTAGAGAAGGCATTAATTAAATTAAGAAGACCACCTCATTTGGGGAATAGGTAAGGGAGGTGTCTATTCGCCCTCTTTGAGGGCTATCTATAGAAGAACTTCAAATTGAAGCAAGGCATCGAAGGAGATCAGATAATATAAAATATCTGCAATCAGAAAAGCAGCAGCCATTGGATTTAATAAGTGATTGGTATGCATCAAGATGGAGTATAATATTTTATATATATATATATATAATCTCTTATGTATCTTTAATGTAGTTCTAATGGGAATTGCTGATCTATTTAAGGCTCTTATAATTAATGATTTAATCTATTTGTTTCCCTATAAGCAATCAGGCATGGATTAGCAGGGAAAAATGATTGGGAGAGGCAGCAGACTGGTTCCACAATGTAAGTAGACCACCCCATGTTGGATGGACGGGAGTTCCTGCCACTTGTGGGCCAAGGGCTGTTATACCACGCTCTTGGGCTTAATTGTGATGAACAATCTCTGAGCGCCCTATTGTGCTTCCCTCTCCAATCCTTACTATGGTTGGTTATTGGAAATGAAATTATAGATTAGATCCAATTAGGTGATGTTATTTATCTTCATTGTTCATTTACTCTTAAGTTCAATAACTTTTATATGATTTAATTTTAGAATACTATTTGTGAAACAAATTATATTGTTGGAATTGTTACTTTTGGGCAAAATCAGGCATACCCTAACTAGGAGACATTACAATTGCTAGCATTTGTCCACCCATCCATCACAATATTGCATCCTTTTGCAAACCACACTCTTTCCATTTGTGCGGTTTGTTTCTCTAATCGGTTTTTTTATCAATTAGAGTAGTGCAAATCTTTTCATACTCAGGTGGTTTATACCAAATAGTCCATTATTGATAGCTTGGACCTTCTCCTTGTAGAAAGGTGAGTGAGTAACATTAAATGGTATTCCATTTGCATAAAAGAAGTGTGCAGTCATTACATCAACCTCTTCTTGACCTTGCACATCAAATAATCTTCCAATGGGGTTTGAGCTTCCAATGTGCGGTCTCTTGTGAGAATATCCTATTGCTACATCTTTCGTTGTCACATGAACATCTCTAGAAGACACATGCACCACCAACTCTCTATTTTAATTGTGATTTGCAGCAATTGACCTTGTCGTTGAAGTGTGAGGGTTCAAATTAGACACTTTCCCATCAGCCCTTTCTTGATCCCTAACAATGTCATATCATTCTACCTCATTTAGATAAGGATCAACTCCTTTTCCATATATGTGAAGGAAATGAGCCCTCACCCTCGTGTAAGTGCCTTGCCATGCGTTTCACAAAGCTCACATGTGATGGTGGCTATTCCACTCAACCCCTTTGGCCCTGGAACATGATCACAATACTTCCACAATGGGAACAAGCCTTGTTTTCCCCCACTTGACATATCTCAATTTGTAACAGAATTGTTGTGTAAATTATCAGATGTTATCATATTAATAAAGAAGAGCCTTGCTCTTATAAGATTTACATACCCTACAAATTAGGGAGAGAACGGAACGTAACTGAAAGAGACAAAAGCAAACAATGAGGCTATAATCACGAAGACGTGATTATAGGCAAACTAAACGAAACTAAAGCATTAAAATAGGCACGACAAGTGCCATTACAGATATTACAGATACGAGCATTAAACTAGGAACTTACTATAGTTCTAATACCCTCCCTTAATGCCCAATCTTTCAATTAAAGAAAAACTAAGTCTACCCATATTGTGCTGGTCATCAAAATGGAAAGTGTGCAAACTCCTCCTGCTTTTGCTCAGTCTGCTCCGCTATGTGAGCACTTTGTTGAGATGCTTCCTGGTTGGGCTTCTCATCAGCCAACCGCTTTTTGCAATACCTCTGTAGATGACCAATCTTCCCACAATAATGGCAAGTAAAAGACTTCTTGGAGCCCTCCTCCGAATCGCCTTGTCCTTTTTGCTGAGTGGACTTGCCTTTGCCAAAATCCTTGGCAGTAAATGCTTGTTCAACACTTGGAGACTCATTGCTGCTCCCAAACTGCTTCTTCCACCGATCTTGCTACAAAAGCTTGTTGCACATCTCATCAAACTTCAAGTCAACATTGGTGGATGTAATGTTGAGCGTTTCGATGAAGTGCTCGTAGGAACGTGGCAAACTTTTCAAAGTGATCACCACCATATCCTCCTCTTCTACCTTACAACCAATGGCCTCCAATTGATTGCGAATATATTTTACTTTCATCAAGTGTTCCTGCAAAGACACTTGGTCATCCATCATAATAGAAAAGAGCATATTCTTTAGAAAGAAAGCCCTTCCCTTGTTTGAGGTCTCATGAAGATATTTCAAATGCTTCCAGATCTCCGCAGCAGATTTACCAGAAGGTATTTCTGGTAACATGTCATCGGCGATAGATAATTTAAGAAGCATAACTGCCTCCCTATTATTTCCATCATACTTGTCCTAATCCTTCCCAGCAGTACTGGGACGAACTTCTGTACCAAGAACAAGCTCATCCAGACACCGGTACTCAAAGATGGTAAGCATCCTCTGCTTCCACGTGTTGTAATTCTTTCCATTGAACCTTTGCGAACTTTCCAACATAATATTGGACAAAGTCACCATCCCTCCCGTTTTCCAAAGCACGAAAAACGAGGTAACTTTGTGTAAATTTTTGAAGAATTTTTTTTCGAAAACTCTGCAAATTTTTATTTTCCCTAAAAATTGTCAAAACTGGTTAAAAATATTGTCAAGCTGCCATTAAATATTAGAGAAAGCACCTCAGAAAAACTGGCACATAATTCAAGACAAATCCATTGGCACAAAAATTGAGGCACGAATCCCGAGGTACCTAGAAAAAATTGAAGGCAACCCAAAAAATCTCTCAAAAAACCCACCAAGAATCTGCAATCAAAAAAAAAATTCGACTTGAAATGAAGTGTCAAAACTCTAGCCGAAAATTGCAGAAACCTTAGGCGGCCATGGAAACACAGAAAAAAAGACTAGAGATCAGGAAATCGAGGGTACAAAAGTGACTGAAGATGGCGCCTAGCAAAGAGAACAAACCCGCGGCCAAAGAGCAGGAAGTCGTGGTCTGGTTATGGATGAAAATGCAAACAAAACACCTCAAAAACGCGAGCAAAGAAGGGCATGAAAACACAATTTGCAAAACACCCAGAAAACGGTGACTGAGGGGCATCAAACTGCGGCTCCAATCTTCAAATCGTGCACCTAGAAAGAGAAAGACGAATCCACGCTTAGAAATCTCAGAAATCGTGCTAAAAAACTGCAAAAAAATGCGGCCAGAAGTGAGGACGCGCGGCCAGAGAGAAACAGGAAGTCGCGTGGCCAGAATTCACGCGCATAGAAACCAAATCCATGCTAAAACGCGTCCACTAGAAGAAAATCTGCGGCCATATAGATTCCGCCTTTCATATCGCGCCATATAGAGAAACAAATGATGCGCGTAGCCTTGAAAAAACCCTCGCGATTTTAGAAAACGTGACTTACTCAGGTCGTAGGAAAAAGAAAATGGCGCCCACAAAAAAACTCACACGAAAATCAGACGAAAATCTCCAGAAGAAATCCGTCCATAAAAAGCCCTCGAAAATTCTTTCAAAAAAAATTTCGATTTACTACCCGGGTTCGATTCTATGCTCTGATACCATGTTGTGTAAATTATCAGATGTTATCTTATTAATAAAGATGAGCCTTGCTCTTATAAGATTTACATACCCGACAAATTAGGGAGAGAATGGAACAAAATGTAATTGAAAGAGACAAAAACAAACAAAGAGGCTATAATCACGGAGACGTGATTATAGGCAAACTAAACGAAACTAAAGCATTAAAATAGGCACGGCAAGTGCCATTACAGATATTACAGATATGAGCATTAAACTAGGAACTTACTATAGTTCTAATAAGAATTAGAAAGACAAACAGTAAAATTATTACAATCAAAAAATAACTATTACGAGAAAAAGATTATTATAGTCAAAACAATCAAAATTTTAAAGTTTACACATTTTTCACGATGAATACATAATATATATTATGTATTCATTGTGAAAAATGTGTAAACTTTAAAATTATATATTATGTATTCATCGTGAAAAATGTGTAAACTTTAAAATTTTGATTGTTTTGACTATAATAATTTTTTTCTCGTAATAGTTATTTTTTGATTGTAATAATTTTACTGTTTGTCTTTCTATATATATATATATTATGTATTCATCGTGAAAAATGTGTAAACTTTAAAATTTTGATTGTTTTGACTATAATAATTTTTTTCTCGTAATAGTTATTTTTTGATTGTAATAATTTTACTGTTTGTCTTTCTAATTCTGTTACAAATTGAGATATGTCAAGTGGGGGAAAACAAGGCTTGTTCCCATTGTGGAAGTATTGTGATCATGTTCCAGGGCCAAAGGGGTTGAGTGGAATAGCCACCATCACATGTATATATATATATATTGTTGGTAAATTTTAATTTTTAAATTATTGGTTATTATCAACTAAGTCATGGCATCTAGGCATTCAAAGAAAATAACACACCAATAATTATTGGTAAATAAGTTACTATACTATATTAATAAGTTGATATTAATAAATTAACAATAAAACTAAAAAAAATAGAACAATAATTGTAATACTGTAATAGTATACTAAGTAAATAGTTTATTTTTTTACCAGTAATTAGGGCTTTGAAAATGTATTACATTTACAGTAATACATTTTCGAAGCCCCAATTACTGATAAGGGATGAAGACATTGAAGAGAAATATAACAAAAAAAATACTCACCCAAATAGTAATACATTTTCCATTTTTGAAGCCCTAAAAAAATTAAAAACGATAAGTTCAACAACAAAAACATGAAAGTGGAAAGTGAAAATGGAAAGTGAAATCATGCAGAAATGGCCTTTGACAGGTTGCATGAGAGAAGGTGGAGGCAGATTACAATTTAAAAAAAAAAAACCCTTTTATTAGGTGACAGGCACTTGAAGATGCATCGGAGACACATTTGTTCATCTCCTGCAACGTGGGATGTTTCTACCCACACTTTGAATATGGGAGACATGTCATTGTCTTGGAAATGTGTCCTAGGTGGGGGGAGACGCGTCTCCCTGCAACCTTGGATTTTTGCTCTTATGGATCTCACAACACTACCATTTATGGACGTTGAAGGGATGGGTAAAGGCGATGAGAGGAGAATCCAAGACAAGATGGCTTTAACAATCAAAAGAGAGGTAGAAAGAGAAGAGCAAGGACTCGAAGAATTGATGGAGTGAGGTAGTCCACATGGAGCTGGTTCTGATTCCTGGTTGCATGGCACTGTTAAGCAAGAATTCTTCAGAGCCTTGGTCATGAAATTCAGAGATGAAGGGTGGCTAAAGCCAAATATGATATGTCAAGAGTTGGAGTTTCTTGGACATTGAATGATGTTCAGATTGATGTGGTGATCGTGTGCACAACAAGTGCATGAAAGCTTAGAAAATTAGAACTAATCTGAGCATATCAAAAAGCACAACAGAATAAGCAAATAAAATTAAGCAAGACAATTATCATTTATGCTTCTTGGCAAATTTGTAATGCTAATCAGGCAATCACAAAGGACTAGATTCATCTTCTTGGGATGCGTTTGGTAGCTTAGCTGCAAGACAAAGCATTAGCCACAACATTTATCAGTTCTTAGCAATGATATAGCTAATAGCAGTATTTTTCCTGCCCTTGAACATATTCTGAGCAGTAACCACACAATTAATAAATGCAACCAACAAGGGTTAGTTCCAAAACTGATATGAAAAATGAAGATGAGTCAAAATACCAAATGATTACAATGGGAATAATCACAAACAGCAATTATGTGACTACAATGAGGAGAATTAATAATACTTAATGTGTAAACTCAAAAACAAACAAATTCAAACTAGGCAATTAAAATAGAGTGGAAAACACAGCCAAAATCAAGCAGATTGGAGCAAGAAAATAAGAATAGGTGAGGAAAACAAATAATATCCTAACGAAACTCCAAATATGAAGCAATAAAATTGCAGCAATCAAGCAATCAATGAGATAAGGGAAAGTCAACCAACTAGGGGAATGCCCCAAATCGCAAGAAAGCAAAGAAAACTGGGGAAAATCTAAACATTCTAGAAGTGTGCAATAGTAAACAATCAAAACTAATGATGACAAGTTAGACCCAAGAAAAGGGGAAATGAAGCAATTCCAGCAAGAACCATAGCTGATGGGTAGACTGAATCAAAAAATTTAAGTTAAACCAACCAAACCTTAAGAAGAGCCAAAATTTGGGATGCACAAAGTTTAGGGCGATTCTCAAAATTACATGGCCTAGAAACTAACTAAGGGTGGATTTCAGAAACAAATCTTCAAGCATGAAAACCCAAAGAACAATATTTCAAGTCATGAAAAGCAATCACAGGCAAGGCTAATCCACCTAGATTCTATTTGAAATTCAAACAAAGAGAAAGCCTTAGAAGAAACCCAATAATTGAATCCAAGTTCTGAATAAAATGGGGCAATGATCAATGAGAATCCAAACTCAAGGGCAGTGATTGGAAAGGACTAAAATGCTTCACCTATGCGAGTGCTGAAGGCAGATGCAACTAAACAACCTAAGGGGCACACTAAGCTCTGGACAGGATCTCAATCAAGCTATAATCTGAACAAGTACACAGATCCAAGCAAAAAACCAAGGTAGCTGTGATAAAAAGATGAATAACATACCAAGACAAGCAAGAGACTAAATCATCAACCAAGTATAAATGATTGTAATCAAAGATGAGCACAGCGAAGTAGTCACGTTGAACCCAACAAACAAGATAGAACAAGAAGAGATTGTTGGAAAATAACAAGTACGGTTGGAAAACCAAATGTAATAATGTAACAGTTCTATATTCTATGGCTCCAAACAGCACATCTAGTGCCCTCACTTTACATGATTTTTATTGAATGGATAGTCTGAGATGAAGAGTTTGTTGCTTAACAATATGTGAATATTTCCCCAAAAAACTGATAAATGCTTGAGAGTATGATGAAAAACAGGGTCTTCTTAATAAATCAGTGACCATAGAATTCACTATCATATAACCCATGTTGCCGGTTTGGGTTTGGGTTTGGTAGTTTACTGGTTTGTTTCCTCCACATTTAGGACAGCTAGGTTCAGCCTTACAATATACATAAAATATTAAAAACATATAAAAATAACTATAATTTGCACCAAGTATACACAATTAAGTACAAAACAGAAAACACTTGGATAATTAACAATTCAATGTCAATTGTCAAATATTAAAGATAAATCAAAATAGTTAATATTATAATTAGTGCAACTTACACATGGAAAGTCAATTGCTCTTCATTGAGACCATCAATGTCATTGATTAGTTTGTTAGAACCACAAGTAGTGCTATTTTCACTCCCACTAGCTGCACAATGGTAGTTTGTAAAATTCCTAACTAAAAATTCTGATAATGAATACTGTCAAACTTGGACCAGATTAAACCCCAATCTCATATAGCCATGAATACGCCATTATATCACACAAAATGCATTTATCTTAGAAAATCTTGAAACAACTAATAGCAGATAATTTGATATTATTTCCAGAAAAGAGCAACAGGCTACAATCAACAATAGAGGCAATATCGAGCTCCACCCTTAACACTGGTGTCGCTCAGGCAAAACAACCCCTAGATTGAGTTCTATATCGCTGCTTATTATTCATGCCGAATCAAGACTTGATGGCGCTGCATCCACATGACGGCTATCTCCAGTAGACACATGAATCCATCAAACCAGCTCAACCACGTATCAGCTCCTTCAAACCCTAGTGAATGTTCTTGATGCCTGCCGCTGCTATTTCATGCTGTACTGGGGCCGGCCAGAGCCTAAGAGGCTCAACCTGTTAGCTATCCTCTCCCACAGCCAAGCCAAACAACCTGCAAATCGATTATCTTGTAAGGAGATGTTGAAACGGAATGAAAGCATAACATGAGTGCCAGGACTGAACTACGTCCAGTTACCTGGTGCCACGCATGAAGCGGCTACGCCCTTCACCGATGCAGGCAGAATGTAATTCCAGACTTGTGATAAACGAAATGAGGGAAGCGAGCCTCCTTATAAACTTGGTAATTGTGCCTTTTCACAGTGAATTGGCTCCAGCCGCCCAAATGAGGATTAGGGCTCGAGCCAAATGGGGACATGACAGTCCTCCCCTCTCGAAGTTTGCTTGTCTTCAAAGCAATGATGACCTCCAAATCACTGCCCTCTTCACTCTGATGATTCTCCTAGATCCTGTGCGCCGCTCTTGTGGGTTCACCATTACTCCAGATACTGCCAATATACATATCCTAAGGATGCCTCTGTGTTGATGTTCAACATCAGTCATACATGTCACCCCTATTGAGAATATGCCCATGTCCCCCATGTCATTGGAGATTAATACAAGTTCTTCACTGATTGGATCATCCCACCTCCATGCATACTGCGCTAGATCCTGAATAGTTATCATTTATCTGATTATTGATTTGATTTGGACTTACGTTATACCAGTGATCGTGAATAGGTACC
This sequence comes from Sequoia sempervirens, assembly GCA_007258455.2. Classification (NCBI taxonomy): domain Eukaryota; kingdom Viridiplantae; phylum Streptophyta; class Pinopsida; order Cupressales; family Cupressaceae; genus Sequoia; species Sequoia sempervirens. Next base: position 194,897,376 of record VDFB02281492.1, read on the forward strand.
TTTGACCCGATTACAGTCTGTTTAGTACAGCAGTAGAAACCTTCTTTCTGGTTAGAATATGTTTCTTCTTGAGTCATTCTGGTCTTCATGATATGCGAATGTCTACTCCACAAATCTGCAGCATTTTTATTTACTGCTCCTCTGAAATCCAGAAACCACCTCTGATGTCCAATCATCCCATCTAGATTAGTGGCAGATGACTTGCTGGTCATGTTCAGATTAAGAATCTCGAGCATCATTTTAGCCACTTCAATCAAGAAATCAAAATCATGAAAAACAGGTGACTGATTTTTAATGATGCTTCTATCCTGCCTTCCCTCTTCTGTTATCACTGGGAACCTATCCCAGTTTCTTAACCCATGTGATAACAACAACACAGCATGTGCTTTATTTTCAGCCCTGGCCAACAGTGTCAATGCTTTTAATAACCAGAAATAACAAGCTTCTGATTGCACTTTTTCTCCTGGATGTTGAAGTATATAACTCATTGTAGACGAGATGCTACTACAGGCGGCATGCATTCCAATTTTACATGTTCTCCATATATTCCTGTGATAAATCATTTTATTGGCAACGCCCAGAGTTGACCCTTCCTCTTGGACCCAGCAAAAGTTTTTGAAATTACAAGGATATGTTTCTGTTGTTTTCGTTTTGTCATTTTTGGCAGCATAGTTGTTCATAACCCTTGCTTTATCTACCAGTCCAGATTTGCCATAATCCAGGTGCCTCACTTTATCAAGACACAGCAGATGATAATGACAAAGCATGCCCCTGAACTCACCGACATAATTGTTTTGTCTGCTCACTTCGTAGGCATTTGTGTTCTCTGGTTTGCCAAAAGTTTGTCTTTTCACAAGGATGCCTTTAATAAAATTTACTATTATCTGACGTACAATAGGGCACTCTCCCACCTCACATAAAATAAGGCTGGATAAATAAGGATCTTTCCCTGCCCAAGTGACCAATTTTTCCTTGACTACAAGTGAAGCATATCTGACACTTCCTAAACTGACCCCTCCTTCCATTTGGTTCTTAATTTCTATGGTATTTTGATCAAAAACTGATAATATTACTTGTAATGGAAAGTCTATCTGAGAAGGATCATATCTGTACCTGGTGATTTTCCTCTGAGAGTCTTCTAGTACAGCAACTGTTCCTGGCTGGTTTGTGAAAACCTCATTCCCCACCTTTGGCCATAACCTTTTATTGTTGCATATTAAATCTGCTAACCAAGAAACTGTTGCCTGCCCTTTGGGCCAATCAAGGTGGAAACTGATCTTAATTATGGACACCACTTCTATAAGTGGGTAAGCATCCATACCAGTGACAGTTGTGGCAAAGCTTGCTTAGCACTTGTGGAGCAAGGTAGTGCAGCCTTGTTAGCAAACTCCTGTCCTTGACGATGGTTACAAAACCCTTATCATGAAGAGATATGGATCCATCTGTTTCAGCATATAATGTCTTGGAAGGTGATATTGGACCAGCATCTGCATTTGCTAAGAGAAGATTCACCTGTTCTGGGGGTGTCACTACCAGACCCATGGAGAGCTTTGACAACAATAACAACGTAGATGTCACAATCTGATCCTCAGTTAATTCCAAAATCAAACCTTGGCCAGCCTCTTGTGTAACCCATGCAAGGTTAGGTGAATGAACCAACTTTGCAGGTAGGCAAATGGCTTCACCCTTAGGTATGGTCCTCATTGTATTTACCAATTGAATAACTTTCTTCGTAACAATTGATGAACATTCACTTGGTAATTCCAATAAAGGTTGTCCATATTCGATTTCTAAGGATACAAGGGACTTCATGTTACCATTTGTCCTCCAACCCTGCTGTTTAGATAGTTGTATTGTCCCCTCTCCACCTTGAAGGGCATCCATCATACTCCCATGCAGTTTCTCCCTTTGCCCTTTCGACAGCAACATGTTTGCTACAGCTGAAAGGTAAGCTTCAGTAAATCTGTCTTTCCCTTTACTGTAGTTATGTTGCTGGACTTCATTATCAACCCACATAGATCTCATTGTAGCCATAGAGATGTTTCCGTTTGGATGCAACCTTTCTTCAATGTCTCGGAATTCTCTCTCATCTAAATGCTCCCAATACCAGCCTGATCCCCCCAAGATCCCTGATATAGAGGCCCCTGCATACCACTTGTTCTTTTAATGTTATGACCAATCGCGTTTCTCCCCTTTGCATTGTCTTGTAAATTATGAGACCTCCAACTTGCTTGAAGCTAGACACCAAGAATGCCCTACCAAGCTTAGTCACAAAATCAGAATGACACCTATTGCTATTTGTTAAGCCATCCTCCACCGGTTGATATATGAACTGTGAATCTTGTTTCTTCATAATGTGGTTAGGATGATTCCCCATAAACTTCCTTTTATGACATCCCTTGTGTGACAAGTTAAGTGCCAAACTTCCAGTATCAATAAACATAGAGCACTGAGCTAGCAGCTTTCCATCAAAGGCATCATACTTATGTGAATATCCCTTATCATAGATAAACAATCCCTGGGTCCCATATCCCACTGTATAGGCAGGTTAGGATGATTCCCCATAAACTTCCTTTTATGACATCCCTTGTGTGACAAGGTAAGTGCCAAACTTCCAGTATCAATAAACATAGAGCACCGAGCTAGCAGCTTTCCATCGAAGGCATCATACTTATGTGAATATCCCTTATCATGGATAAACAATCCCTGGGTCCCATATCCCACTGTATAGGCAGGTTAGGATGATTCCCCATAAACTTCCTTTTATGACATCCCTTGTGTGACAAGGTAAGTGCCAAACTTCCAGTATCAATAAACATAGAGCACCGAGCTAGCAGCTTTCCATCGAAGGCATCATACTTATGTGAATATCCCTTATCATGGATAAACAATCCCTGGGTCCCATATCCCACTGTATAGGCAGTTTTGGACAAAGGGCCCTGTGTACCCTTCCCCATTCCCCGAATGGAGTTTTTCATGACAGCGAAACTGAGATATATTTGTGCTATTTTCTCCACAACATGAGCTAGAATGATAAAGGTGATTAGTGTCCTTACCTTCCATCTCCCTGTTGGCCTTCCCTAGACCCATCATGTGCACATCTGGAGTTCCATTTTCGGGATTACAACTCAACCAATCAACAAACTCATTTTCCTGAAAGGAAAGGAACTCAAGCACTTTTTGATCCACCTCCATGGATTTTTCTTCTCTTATTTCAGTTATTGCTTTTATCATTCCAATGTCATTGGGGCTTTCATGATAAACCTGTAGTTTCTTCAAGGGATCACCATCAAAGCAATGAGTAGAATCTTCGACCACATGAACCTTCGCAGCTATGACATCCTTATCCTCCATATGATCCTGCAATGTCAAATCAATCTTATCCACCCCTCTTGGCTCATCATCATATGCATGGACACCGTTTATATCCAAGCCATGATGCAAAGGCAGTGAAGGGATATTAAATGAAACCATACCTCCCTGATATGGACTCAACATGACGGTTTTAGTGTCTTCTTTAGTCTCCTCATACTCCTCGAACCCTTGTTTCTTGCAATCAACCAAATCCTCTTTGTATCGGCCCTCCAAGCATTCCTTTGAATTACCATCAAGTAACTCCTGTGTCTTCATAGGGCAAGATTCTTCCTCTTCTATCTCACGATCATGTGTGGATGACCAACTATTGTTCAAAATCACAACCTCAGGATCATCATACCTCATTATAGTGTCCTCTTGTCCCGCCTTTTGTGATTTTGGCTCCGACTCTTTAACCCTTTCCTGGGCAGTTTTTGAATCTTCCTCTTCTTTCTTCTTTCGCCTTATGTAGCCATAGAGTCCTTTTTTGTAGAGGTCAGACTCGTATGCTCTCACGTATGCATCGAGGGGAATGCAAGCTTTGGCCTTATTTGACAAAACTTGGACCAGATTAAACCCCAATCTCATATAGCCACGAATACGCCATTATATCATACAAAATGCATTTATCTTAGAAAATTTTGAAACAACTAATAGCAGATAATTTGATATTATTTCCAGAAAAGAGCAACAGGCTACAATTAGCAATAGAGGTAATATCAAGCTCCCCCCTTAACAGTGGTGTCACTCAGACAAAACAACCCCTAGATTGAGTTCTATATTGCTGCTTATTATTCATGCCGAATCAAGACTTGATGGCGCTGCATCCACATGATGGCTATCTCCAACAGACACATGAATCCATCGAACCAGCTCAACCATGTATCAACTCCTTCAAACCCTGGTGAATGTTCTTGATGCCTGCTACTGCTATTTCATGCTATACTGGGGCCGGCCAGAGCCTAAGAGGCTCAATCTGTTAGCTATCCTCTCCCACAACTGAGCCAAACAACCTGCAAATCGATTATCTTGTAAGGAGATGTTGAAACGGAATGAAAGCATAACACGAGTGCCAGGACTGAACTATGTCCAGTTACCTGGTGCCACACATGAAGCGGCTACGCCCTTCACTGATGCAGGCAGAATGTAATTCCAGATTCGTGATAAACGAAATGATGGAAGCGAGCCTCCTTATAAACTTGGTAATCGTGCCTTTTCACAGTGAGTCGGCTCCAACCGCCCAAATGAGGATTAGGGCTTGAGCCAAATGGGGACATGACAAAGTTCTTTGCAGCCGCCTCGTGCCTCCCACCCTCAATCAAGACTAAGTTGTGCAATAGAAGCATCTGAGTTTGGATGGTTATGCATTACATCCCAATGCCTTGTCATCTACTCCTTATTCTCAACTTGCTTCTATGGGAGGAGGTGTGAATGGAAATGCACATACAACAACTCCTTTACCTATTTTGTTACCAACTGCTTGCACTTAATTGAGTGTGTAAAGGAGTATGTATTGTTGGAACATGTTTGCCGTTGCGCCAAAAGATCGACCTATTAACGCTTGATACAAATGCTAGAGATAAACTGATCCACGAGAGGTGGTTAGTTCATGTCCCGAATCTGAAGGGAGACGCTGGCGATTAGTCCAACAATCCCCCCCTCAGCGTCACTCGAGGGGATTTGAACTCGTGACCACAACTCTGATACCATTTGTTGGAACATGTTTGCCGTTGTGCCTAAAGATCGACTTGTTAATGCGCGATACAAATGCTAGAGATAAACGGATCCATGAAAAGTGGTTAGTCCATGTCCCGAATCCGAAGGGAGACATTGGCGACTAGTCCAACATGTACTCCTATTCCAAAGAGTAACTCATGATCTATTTAGATTTGAGACATAGTTACTTCAATATATATATTATAGTTGCCAAAGAAAAGTAAGAATGTAAAAAAATAAAAAATGCATACTTGTGATAGAATTCTGATGGCAAGAGTCTATAAGTAATAAATCCTTGGCCATGGAGGTACCACCATGTATGGGTTTCCTTGTAGTTTTTTTGAAGGGTGGTAAGGTTGTGACTCGTTGAAGCTATAAAATTGCCAAACTCACCCATGACTATATCTTCTACTTGTGGGTCAAGAAAGAGGTTAATGAATGTCACCTTGTACCTTTAATTAATTACGATGCCTTTGAATGGTGGCATCCACCCATGCAAAGAAAGTACCTCTATGTTATAATACTTGGGTGTCAAGACAAATGCTAGAAGATGCAATGATGTCATCTCGTTCCATTGTTAAACTATAATTTCTTGCACTTGCTTGAAAAATGTTAAAGCAAATACTAAGATATGCAACAAGGTAGTTATCTTGTTTCATAGTTCAACTATAATAATTACACCCATTTGATAAATGTTTTAGAGGGGTCTTACTCTATAGTTGTTATTATACACATTATTTCTATCATGGAGTCAATTTTGTCATATATCCTTGCCTAAACATTGATGGTTTGTATTAGTGAACATGATCATACTCATGATAGGTGCAATGAAACCCAACACATATTCCACATGAGCTAACCAATCATTGTGTAAGACTAATGCTTTGACCCTTTGGGCCCTCACTATAGTAGACTTCTCCATGTACTCCAAACGTTGTTGATTACCATAGTGCTCATGTTGCAAAATGCCTCTTGAACCTTCCCAAATCATATCAAGACGATTGTGTGAGAGTAATTGAGTCTCACCAACTTAACATGGTGTTAAAAAAATTAAACAAATTAAAAAAAATCCAAGTCAAAAACTTAAAAGATCATCTACTTAATTTTTTAAATTCTAAATAAGAAAAACAATGTAGATGATGTAAAAAAATATGTAGATTAAAATTTTAAAACTGAAGTAAATTAAGAAATAAAATATTGAAATTTCCTCAAGTTATTTTGAACAACTAACTTTGAGAAGGACTTAAAGATGGTTTATGACATATGATGATTAGTTATAAGCTTCTAAAATTCATTAGCCTCAGTGTAGAGTTCTATTGTCCATTTGATTTGTGTACCAAGCTTTTATGACATCAAGTTGAGCGAGTGGATGACACATGGTGTCCAAAATATGTGCCCATATCTCATCTCAACTAGAAACTCTACAACTCTATAGTTTTTAGCATTGTTTATTATGAATTGGACAATGTTTCAAGGCTCCACTATTATAGAGTAGGGGCCCCTATCCCTACTATCTATGGGGCCCATTTGTATAGCTATTATAAAGTGGTGGGTTGGGGGGTTCCATGGGCCCTACCTTTGGAAGGACGCCTCAATCAAGGAACTCTATGAGGATGTCAGTGATGAAGATTGCATCCTTCACTTGCTCCTTGAAATCAATTGCCCTAAGAAAGATTGCCCCTTTAAGGTACACTACAATATCATAAATGATGGACACCCAAATTTGGCCCATGAATCCCTAATAGGCCACAATAAAGAATCTACAAACTTTCATTCCTTTTGCCAATAAGGTGGTGCATATCTTTTAATGGCTAGAACATTTACATCATGTAGGTGGCTTATTTATTTTCCTCATTGTTTCCTACCACTAGAATGATCCGACGAGGTTGGTGTAATATCCCCAATGGGATCTGCCCTAAGATTCTGGATTAAATTTCTGACTTCTGCCGTAGATTTCTGCTCAAAACCCTAATTTCTGATTTTATTTTCTGCTCTTAAACAAATAATTACAATGAACATAAACATGCCTAGACATGACAAATAATGATGGAAAATGATACCGCAAGTTGATAATCATTACAAGCATGAAATCCA
>VDFB02281492.1:194904639-195018191 GCA_007258455.2 Sequoia sempervirens
TTACTCTAGATGAAGAGTTCAATAAGTTGTTACCACCCTTCCTTAAGGATTTCATCACATCAAAGAATTCTTGTTCTTTATCCTCATGTAACATTTTTTGCTTCCTTCGTTCCATCAATTGATACCTCCTTTCCCTATCACTTTTTGACATGCAACATAGATGTCTAAATGTTTTTATTTTTTCCTTTTTTTTTTTTTTTAATAAAAAAATATTGTGTGTTTTTCACAGGTTGGCAAGGACACAACTCTAATCCTACTATAAAAAACCCTACTAAAGCACAAATAATAGACACAACAATACTAACAATCATATATTTTTTATTTTTCAACAATGTCTACTAAGAGCATACATTCAAATAGAAATACAGCAAACTGATACAACTTGCCACACACTCTAGTATTCAAACTACACACCATCAATGATCCTATTGACACTCTTGAGCTCATATTGCACCCTAAGGGTTTTCGTCCTCACGATGATTGATATCTACACTTGAAGGATTTTGTCTCCAAGCCACAACTATTGAAATACTGTATCTAACCCAGCAGAGAAATGATTTATGTTTGCAATAATCAATGATGCCTTTCCCTTCTTCTCCGTTGCTACTTATACTCTTCAACTCAAGGGATCCTCAATGGCAATCAATTCCACAATTGGTGGTTTCTAATTGACAAACAACTCCCCACAATTTGCTAGCAGCTAACTAAATCATCGCTACCTCCTTTTGCTAAGAATAACTATAGATACATACAATTATGAGATCACTACAAATCCATCATCTTTATTTAATACCTAACTGGCAAACAAAGTCACTTCAACAGGAAGACTTGGTCACCGTACTCTAATAGAAAGACTCGCTTTCTAATTGTCAATAGGGACTCATCCAAGACTCACCTATCTAATTGCTAACAAACTCAGAGTTGTGGATCTAATCAAAAGGGGGCCATTACATCAAGAAGCTCTTTTCACTCATTCTTGTTAAGTCAAAAAAGAAGTTAGTAGAACTTATCCTCAAAAAAGGTAGCCAAATGAACATTATTACTCAAATGTTGGTTAGCAATTCATTAGTTGCCAATTATATTACATCTACACCCATAACACTTAGAATGAGTGAAAGAGGGACAAACCACACTCATCTCTATTCGCTCACATTTTCCATTAAACTATTCTAGAAATGATACATTGTGCTATCACTGCACTTGATTATTGCATTCCAATACTTGAAGCACCTTACCAATTCAAATGACAAGGTTGTATTTGATGGCTATGGCAAGACCTATGGACTAAAAGAATACAATAGTGTATAAATCACTTCCTTTATTACCTTGTTGCTTTTTGGTAGGCCAACAATTAAAAGATAAATTTGCATTAATTCTTGACTATATATGATCCCAAAAGATAAGACATAATGCTAACATGTTTACCCTTGAAGTAATCAAAACTCTTATTGATGTGTATTTTGAGTTTCTTTTAGACACAAAAAGAAGAACTTCCTTTCAATCCATTCAACATTCTACCAAGATTGAGCCTGGTTCTCAAATGAAATGCCTAATTGCCACCATCTAGATTGTCAAGATCAAGCATTGAATCCAATAAGTGATCAGAGAAGGCAAGAGAAAGACGCAACCCATTGCATATCCTTGTAGAATCCTACTCCAATAGTGTTAAATAGGAACATAATGAGTGGCAATTAGTCATGTATTACCCAAATCCCAAGATCAACGATCTTCTATATAAGCTTCAAGGTGGCAAGCACTTCACTAAGCTCAACTTGACTTCTAGACATCACAAAGTTTGCATGGTGCCATGTGATGTCTAGAAGACAACTTTCAAGACCAAGTTAGAGCTCTAAACGAGCTTGGTCATCCCTTTTGACCTTACTAATTCACTTGCCACATTCATGTGCATCCATCACTGATGTTTCAAATCTCATGCTAGTAATTTCTTCTCATCTATTTTGATGACATCTTGATTTTAACAAAAAGACCTAGATTACCAACTAGTCCATGTGTAAACATTCATGGATCTTTGCCATGATGAAATGGCCCTTTCAATAAACCTAGGTCAAACATCTAAGCTTCCTTGTTGTTTAGCATGGAAAGCAAGCAAATCCAAATAAAGTCAAGGTCCTTATTTAGCAAACCACTCTGTCCACATTTCACATGTGAAGAGTTTTACGAGGCTATATTCCTAACTTCACATGTTTGTCCACCCACTTCATTAGGTTCTAACAAAAAGTTCTTAACTTCAATTCACAAGTCACTCAAGCCTTTAGTTGTTTGAAAGAGGTTATTTTCTCTACTCTAGGGCTTGATCCTAAACTTGCAACAATTAGTTGAGCTTAAGACTAACACTTCCCTATATGGCATAGCCTATAGGTATGACACTTGTGCAAAGAGGACATCAAGCGGTCCATCATTCAGGGTCCTTTTCAAGCTTAATTATAGCACCTACAACAAAGAATTCTATTTGGTCCAAGCAGTCAAGTGATGTATCATTCTCTTTTGGGTAGCAATGCCATTTGCATGCTAATCAGTAATCACCAACAGCTTCATTTTTTATTTTTCAATCCAAGATCTAGAAACATCAACATTTGAAGTGGGCATCTTGCATTCAATAATTTCATTGAGTGTTGAAGTATAAGAAGGATGTCATCAACTTCTTGAATGCTGAAAATATTGCATAATCTGTCCACAACCTATGATGAGTGGAAAGGTCTCTACTCCATAGATCCCTAGTTTGTTCCAATTGTTGATGCTTTGTACCAGCCCACAATGATCAATTAGACATCATTCTTTTCTACGAGACAGAGACCGATTTAGGGTTTAAAACTTTAAAACTTAAAAGGGGGACCAAAAGTGGGACCATGTACAACCTTTTGAGACCAAAATCGTCCACTAAAGGTTTCAACAAGCCGTGATTAACACACAAACACTGAGTACTATTTTTAGAAACAGTAATTTGTCAAGTATTTCCAAAAGAAATGTGTCTTATATTCTAAAAGTTTGCAGGGAACAATTCGGAGAGGATACCAGGAACAGTCAGAAATTTTCCAAAGAGTTTGCAAGTAGGTTTTTCGAATATTGGAAAAAAATCTGAACTGGAATTGAGCTTTGAGTTATATAGCTCTTACATAATGCACTTGAAGAGGTGAACTATCGTCAATGAGCATGCCCTGCCAAGTCAAAAGCAACCATGGTTGACACCGACATATAATCTGGCAAGGGAGGTTTTATTATATGCATCGTGGTACTTTAAGGCAATATAGAAATTCAACTCATTAAATATGAACTTTAAATAGATTTCAAGGACAACCTAATCTGTCAACACCCATTTTTGCTAACCAATTAGTACTAAATCCAGTTATGTTGCCAAGCAACCCACAAAATCCAAGCCCAATTTTTTCAGATTTTATCCGAATCTTCTTTAAAGAAACTGCTAAAAGTGCTTCGAGAAGAGCTGAACATTGAGTGGTAATAAGCTAAATGCTGTAATAACTTTGTGCAACACTGAGTTAAAAACTTCTGATGTTAGGTTAAATAAAAAATTTAAGTAATAGCAAGCAAGCTTGTCTTACCGGGTATGAGTGCATTCTCTGAAATGTAAGTATTCTTCGCAAGAAGAGGCAGAAGAAGAATAGTAATCAGCCCTGCCAAACAGCTCAAGACGCTGTTTGAAGCATTTATTAGCTCAGGGACATCCACTCTTGATGTGCACAAAAATTAAATTAAATTAAAATTTACCTGAGCGGATGGGCATAGCTGATGAGCAAACTGGCCAATCGCGCTATCAATCGGCCTCGTTCTGTTGTCTTCTCCTCTGCTAGCACTGCCATTGCCACCGCCTTCGCCTTCTTCGCCCACTGCGTGTTCGCTCTGCTCTCAAAGACTTGAGATCAGTTCCAGGATCTGGACATTTTGCCAATAAGTGCTGATCAACACGCTAGACTTTTGGTTCTGCTGCAAGATCAGTAAGCAACACCTTACAAGAGCTCCGGGCGGAGGGGTGTTGCTGCTGGGCGCTAAAATTTCTCAGCCGGGCTCTTAAAGACTATAAACCTCCTTGAATTTATTTTATTTAAGGTTGAACTCAGGCTCTATAAAACTATACAACTTCTTGAAGTTAATTTTATTAAGGTTGAACTCGTTGTTCTACTATGGTCTAATATAGTGTATGGTTGCTTAGGACTTTCTCTCACTTTTTCAATTTTCAAACTGTATTTGTGGGATGAGGGCCATGCAATTAAGGTGGTTGTCGATGGTTTTCAACTATATTAAAAAAATTGCTAAATTTTGTTTATAATTTTTTTTTATCTATTTGTAATTGATATAAAAGTTATAGTTTTGTTTCTTTTTTATGTGAGTCATATTCTTTCTAAGTAAAATTTGATTTTGTTGGTTAGTAATTCTTGGAAGCCTCATGTCATTAAATTGTTTCATGTTAGGAACCTTCTAAAGGGTTTTTTGTTGTTCACATTTAATAACCCTTAGCAAGTCAATATGTTTATCAATCATTTCAACTAGTGGTTCATAAGAAACATCTTATTGGTCATTTCTCATTGGACCTAGGATTTCAAAGTGTTTGTACAAGCTCTCTTTAAGGTTTATTAAATTGTTTTTGTGGGATTTCCTAGAGGTTCATCACATTTATTTTTCCTTTAGTCTTCTGACCTTTATGGTGCTCTAGGGCCATGCAATTAAGGTCATTGCAAATGGCTCTCAAATATATTAAAAATATTGTTAAATTTTGTTTGTAATTTTTTTAATCTATTTGTAATTGATATGAAATTTATAGTCTTGTTACTTATTATGTCAATCATATTCTCTCTAAGTAGAATTTGATTTTGTTGGTTAGTAATTATTGGAAGCCTCATGTCATTAAATTGTTTCATGTCAGGAACCTTCTAAAGGGTTTTTTCTTGTTCACATTTAATAACCCTTAGCAAGTCAATATGTTTATCAATCATTCCAACTAGCACGGTTCATAAGAAACATCTTATTGGTCCTTTCTCATTGGACCTAGAATTTCAAAGTGTTTGTACAAGCTCTCCTTAAGGTTCCAATTTGGTTTCAACTCCCAAGACTCCCCATCTCTATGTGGGCCTTCTGAAAGTAACATACTTAGCCTCCTAATCATTTAGTATTTCATGAGTGAAAATTTTTTATTGCTTGACCCCATAAGAGGGTGTGTGTCGAGGTGGAACTCACCTTAAACTTGGGAGAATCCATTAATATTTAAGCAAGTGACTTAGGTTTTACATAGAAGCTCACTTGTATCAACCTCCCTAACAAATGTTTTCATTGCCAAGACCCTAACTATGAAATTAAGTACTTCCTACCCATGCCAAAGTCATAAGGAAAGCTAGTGAAAGGCACCTTTGCACCTCCTAAGGAATAACCTAGATGGACTGCAATTGGCAGTAAAAACCAACCATGATCAAACATCCCAAATTCATTAAACCTCCACCACAACCATAGTATGTCTTGAAAAATGAGACAAAAGCAATCTCTTAGTGAATCTTTGCAAGAGCCCTCCTATTTTTTCCTCCCAATCACAAATGTCCCTAGTTGCCAAAGGGTTGTTAAGACCTCTCTTATAAGCACTTAACACTCAAGTGGCAAGGACTTGCTAAGGAAGTAATTCAATAGAAAGCACTGCTCTATTTCACTTAGAGATTGTCTCATTCCACATCATTTCTTGTTGTTAGGAAACTAATTTGATGTGTTAGCAAATGATGACAACTACGACCAAGCCAAGTTATATATGGAGAATCCCTCTACATGAATTTTATCTCTTGGAATATCCACGACCAAGTTTGTAAGTTTCATGTTCAAGTTGATTGCTAATAGATTAGACCTTTTGACATTATTTGTTTAGAAGAGATTAAAGTTAATAAATTTTCACTTCAAGCCATGTTGAGGACCATTTAGTCTCATGCCTAGCAACTCATCACCTCACATGATGATGGAATTAGCAACACTTACAAACTTATCTATCTAGATTTGATTGTTGTCATTTTTTACTTTAGAGAAGAACCAAACCATCATGACATGTGGGTTACTCTTGACATTAATGACCACTTATTATACATCATCAATATTTACACCCCTAATGATGATCTAAAAGGAGTGATGTTATGGTGTTAGTTCATTGATAACTTGCATTTCTCTAACTAGTTTTTTACAATTACTTTAATATGATGAAATCATCATAGGGTAAAGTCAGACTACTATTAATGTATTGGTGCATGGGAGAATGTGAGGCATGGTTCTATTTTTAAATTATCAAGAATCGTATAACCTTAATTTTTGGAAATGACATTATCTATGTCATGTGTCATCTAATATGTGTGCTAGAGAGGATAGAGTCCTCAAATGCTTTGATTAGGTGATGGTTTCTAAACAACACATGTTCCACCTTATGGACCATATTGTAGGACAATTGAAGTGCATCTAAATATTATTTTCTTCTAATATAATCCCATCACTTTCAAAGTTGAGTGGAACATGTAAGGTCTACCCATGTTTGGATCTCACCTTACCTTAATTAATTGTGAAGGTTAAGATGGAGTTTTTTTCTCAATACATATTTGAGTAATAGTTAATATGTGCTTGGGTATGCATCAAATTTATATTATGATCATATGTGTGCTAAGAATATGTGGTAATCTCACACATTCACAATTATAATTATGCATTGGTGTTTTATTTAAGAGCTATGTTGGCTAGTAGTTTTCCATTTTTGCTATTATATGGTGATGATTGGGAAACCATTCATATTTTGATTAAATGACTAATTATGATTGGTATATTGAGATATGGCATAATTTGATTATGTAAAATATTAATGATATGTTTATTTCTCTTAAATATGTTTATTATTGAATAAGCTTTGGGATGTTTTATATACCTTAATTTTTATGTATAAGAACATGATGATATGTTGGTATAACTTGTTACTTCAACTATGATTTATGTGATTAGATTTGATGTACATGTTAAGTGTGCAAGATTTAAATAAATAGTATGACCAACAAAAGTTATGTGGAGTATATGACTATGGATCAACCAAATTGTCTCACTTTACCTTGAAAATTAATAAGATCTTCCTCATATTTAGATTAGTTCCCCTTGTCATCACGGGTGTGGGAGACCCAAAAGCTTGTATTATGAGTATGTATGTTTGCCCCTAGTTATTTTAGCTTCTATATGAGTTTTATGTGCTCTCTACACTTCAAGGGAGGTGTTAGAATATGTGTTCTCTTTGATTTGATTTATTTTGAGTGAGTGTTGAATTTATTTATTTTAAATGATTTTAGTTATTTTATCCTTTCTTTATTTGAACTAGATATTTTATTTTAATGAAGAAGCCAAAAGGGATACTAAGATCTTAGGAGACTTCTTTCAATTTGCTTTTGAATATTTAGGAGTTTGAGTGGTACTCAATCCACGTTTATTTTAGTATTTTCCATGTTGGCTTGTGGGAGATATTTGTGTTATTGATTATTTTATTTATCTATATGAGTTGAATTTTGGATTGTTAAGGATAATGTCATTTATATTATTTATTTATATTTTAGGTTTAGGGTTGTGTTGACTTAATTTATTGTTTAGTCCATTTGAAATTTGTATTCTTTTCGAATGGGGGTCCATTTTGCATAGTCTATATTTCCACTTCTAGAAATAGGGCTTGGAAACAAAAATATTTGGAGAGCTTTAATGGAGGTATGCAAACTTCATGGAAACTTTAGAATTTAATTCTTTTGTGGAATTTTGCTTAATGGTTGGGGTATCCTTCTAGTGGATGGGGATGCTCCCCACATACCCAGTGATGGGTTTATTTAGCTTGTTGGAGCTATATGTAGAGTTTAATAGGTGTTATTCCCTTTATTGTTATTTTGGAGCTTGATTAAGCTTACATTTTATATTTTGGACTCTTCTCAAAGGCTTGAAAAGGATTGAAGGTAGTCTCTTCTTCATTTTGTAAATTTTTAGAAGCAAATGAAGGAATTATTCTTGTGTTATCGATTTAATTTGTTATCTTTCTTCATATTGATTTATGAATGGAAACGAGATTCACTTAACTTCTTTGATAGCTTTTGTAGTTTATGAAATTTGTGTATTATGGTCTTGTATGATATTTGTGTCCTTGTGCTGAGAGGATTATTAATTACTGAGAGTGTTTGGCTCCATGTGTTAGAAAAAAGGGTGTTGTACACCTTGCACAAGAAAATAAATATTATAGTTATGTAAAATAAATATATATTTATGGTGTATTTTAGGAGACGTGTTTAGTGACATTAAATATTTATTTGGGTCCACTTATAAAGTAATGTAACACTATTTAGATATTTTATGTGCAGGTTGCAAATTGAAAAAATATTTAATACTGGGAAAACTTAGTATCAAAAAATAAGTGTTGGGATTAATGGTTTTATGCTCTCATGGTTTTGAACACATGGTTTAGCTAATATCACTCAGTGGTTTTGTGTGATCTTTAATCTAAAAAAGTAATTGCATGTTTAGTGGTTGGGTCAACTATCATTTGTATTGAGCTCTCTTGTAGAGTGCATATGTGAAATATAGCATGAGATGTATGGTTTTGTGGTTAGCCATTATGCCTGGACACATGGAGGATGCATAAGAGGAGCTCAATGTTTCATAAGTATTCATGGAGACTCTACAAGTGTAAATTGTAATATTTCATTGTTGAATAATATATTGAGTGTGGATGCTTTTGGAGGCTAGGTTTTTCTCTCATAAAGGGTTTTATCAAGGTATATCTTATGTCATCTTGAGGGTATGTTTGTCTATTCTTTTGTATAGTGGGTTTTGAATAATTGTTTGCATATTTATCTCTTTGGGTTATATAGAAATATTTATATTGCTATAATATTTTGTTTTCTTTTTAAATGGAATCAAAGTTTGGTTGCCAAGTTGTGAGAGGAAATTTCTCTAGTTGTAACCCTAAATTTGAATAGATTCTTGTGCATAGTTGAATCCATCATCTTTCAAGAAAATAATGAAGGAATTTTCAAGTTCATGGGTGTGTTTCTATACTTGGGTTGTAGATATAGGGTTTAATGAATCTTTGGCAAGTGGGTTTTTTATTAGGGCTTTTTTTGTGGGGGTTTTGGGGGTAGATTGTGTTGAATACCTCTTAAACAAAAATAGACAGATCACTATTGAGTCTAGAATGCACAAAAACCTATGGATCCATATAAAACTTGATTATGTTAAGGGTAAAAAATTGCATTTTTCTAAGGGCATGGAGGAATCTAGAGAAGAATATGTTGTATGGTACGTATGAGTCCATATGGTTGCATAGGTGTCATGTCATTAAACTCATCAGTATGACCTTATGAGTGTTAGAAATATATGAATTAAAAAATATTAAAAAAAGAAATATCAAAGGTCTATAAGTTTTAATTCTACTATAAAAAATTTGAAATGACTACTTGGGCTAATGCACCAAACCCTGATCACATGGGGGACTAGCACCAAGTTGTGGGGGTTGAGTCCCCACCATTTTCCATTGGGGATCCACTTATTTAGACTAAACCACCACTAAATGGCACTACCCATATAAACAACCAACCTATCATTGTTGCCCAACTGGTGACACCACCACAAAGATACCTAGTAGCCACCAATTTTGGATTTTAAGCCACAATAGAGTCATATTTTTAGAGGAGCGTGACTTTAACCTATGGTATCAAATTTTCAACTTCTTATAGGTGTCAAAAATGTCTCTTTAAGAACCATGCAATGGTACATGTTTAGTCATCAAATTTTGCTATATATGTCAAATTTTGGTGCTTAAATATAACATTACTTTGGAATGGTTAACAAATGATATCTTTCACATATAAAATCAAATTTTTGATTTTGAATAAATGATGGAGATAATTTGTAGTATAATACATAGTGGATATGGTGGTTTTTCACTTGAATGAACAAAGAGAGGTTTGTGTAGAGGCAAACTAATGTGTTATGGACTTGGTAAATTTTACACAATTTAGGGATGTACCAAGCTGAACAGTCCTCTTGACATTGCATGCCTACATTAAATTATTGAACAGGGTGCGTAAACTTATGATGGCACTCCACTATATGTGTCCTTATAGGCTTGTACTAACCTAAATTACTTTACTCTAACTTATTCAAACTATTCTACTTGCTAGAATTAACAAAACTGTAAAAACAATTAAAGTAGTTATAAAACCTAGTGGCTACGGGTACCTTCATCATATGCTATAGGTGTTTGCTAAAAATTTGTGAATGCAAAATCAATCTGAAACTATTTAAAATGATAAGACAATCAATCCTAATCTTCGAAGAACTATTTTCTATCTATTTCCATGAACAAACACAACTTCTAACTTACCCATAAAACATTTACTTGCAATGCATGTATAAGATAAAGAAAACAAAATTAATGAAAGCATATAAATAACTGAAATGTAAATAAAGTGATGAACAGTACCTGAGTGGCCAGCTCAGAAGACTAGTTCACTTAACTAAAAACCAGATCTAATTCAGATTCTCATACATCCATAAGTCATACAATGCAATTCATTATACAACACCAGATATTAGACAAAATCTTTCTTCATATTTTATTTCATATCTTCATCGTAACAACATATCCTTAATCAACTGAAAAGCTACTAACTGATGAAAGTTTGTAACAAAATCAACTAACTAATCTATGAGCTCATCACCCAACTTTATACAAAAATGGGGAGAGTCTTATTCGAACTGTCAACTAACTAACAACAATCATAAATCTCACTCCTAGATATGAGGAGGTGAAATAATGATTTGACTTATTCTTCTAACTAACTGGAAAAAGAGACCTATTCAGATAAAGAAAATTTGCATGTGAAACACATGGATAACTATTCAATATTTAAGAACAAACATCTTCTGGCATTTGTTCTTCTATAATGACCTCATTCAACTCTATAGTTCCCTTTACTTGATTAGTTTGAACTCATTAATCCCTTGCTCTACAACTTGGTACTTGCTATAAATACTCCTTCCTTGCCACTGTGTGTTAAGCTACAAAAGAGTTTAGCCCATCCAACACATATATATAGCTAACTACCATAATCAAATCATAGCATTCATTCACATACATATATATTCATATTTAATCCATGCAATTATATGAATAATTCACCATATTTTATTTTCACAAAATGGGTTCAAGGTGGAAAGGTATGCATAATAGGATAACATACTATGGAGATATTGTTTGAGAGATACTTCAAAAACATAAGTAGAGTGTCTTAAAAGTATATAAAAAGCAATAAAAAGATGTTAATAACCAGACTCATCATTCCCCCCAACTTGTCATTTTGCTTGTCCTCAAGCAAAAATATTAAACTAGATCACCTAGGGAAGAAGATTATAAAACAAAGCAATCTGCCTGAGATCCATGACTATATTGACTCCCTGCTCCTATTTGAGGTAGAAACCTTTGTAGCACGCAAGCCTATTCATCTTGCTCAATTTTGCATCCATGTCTTCATATGTAATATGTCCAGTCCAATGTGGAATTGGATGAAGTAAGATAGGAGGGTGGTAGGTCAATGGAAGCCACTCTACTCCCCTTACTCTTGAGAGTTCAATGTACTTATGTATCCTATCAAACATGCTCATAAAATTATAGAAGGAGTGAGGCTTCTTCCTCTTTAACTTTGGAGTCAGACTGTCCCATCTATTCCTTACATATACCAGGCAGTTTTGATGAGTGGTTAATGCCAATTGTTGAATCTTTCTATAATATCAAAGTCGTAAGTCTGTAATTATTTTCCCTGGCCCCTTATGAGAAAGGATTCTCAACCATTGAGAAACAATTATGTCAGGATTCATTGCTTCCTTCCTAATCTGCAGTACCATTATCTTCCCTTTTCCTCATACTTCTCCATTAACTCCCCATGTAGTTGCTCATTTCTGAAGTAAGACGCTAGAGCTCTCACTTGCAAATCCCCAACATATAGCATAGGATTCCAATCAATGTCTTTTTCCATCACATAGTTATAAAAATAATATTCACATAACTGGTCTTGCTCCTCCAAAGAGATGTTGTTGAAGAAAGTGAGAAAACTATGTCTCCTATCTAAAGCAAAAGACTAGTCATTAACAAACTTATTGAACTAAAAACTGAGAAATTTCTCCTTTAAAAATAGTGCATAAACCCTAGACGAAGGTCTACATTCAATTATCTAGATAGCTCTATCAACTACCTCTGCCAATTTCTCCTCTAGTCTTTTTAATTCCAAATTCTTTGTTTCATTCAAGATTTTCTTTTCTTTTTCCCAGTTTTCTTTTTCTTGCTTGAATTGAGTAGTGATTTTCATCAATTCAAAGCCCAAAGCCAAAGTAGTATGGTAAGCTGGTGTTTTTGTAATAGGGGTTGTAAATTCAAATCGGTTTCAATCCTCCTCTTACCTTTGGCCATCTGTGCTAATAGATCCAATTTATTTCCATGGCTATAGGTCTGTACTTTTTCTTCCAGCTCTTTGATCCTCATTTCCTTTTCCTTGTCTTTTTGTTCATACTCTTGTGCTTGTTCCTCCAATTATTTTATCATGTTAAGGGCTTCTTGAAGTTCCTTTCTGATGTTTCTATCCTCTAACAACTCCTTTTCTTCTTCAAATTTTAGATCATCACTGTCATTACTTGTGGCATCAAAAATTTCCCTAAGAGAGTCATTGGGAACTGTCTTTTTGGTCTTTTTAGCAATAAAAGGATCCTCAGAATCAGAGGAAGATGATGATACATATCTTTTCCTCCTAGCAGGTGCATCAACATTTTTAGTTTGAACATTATTTGGTTCGTCTCTTTCCTTATCTATGCATGTGTCAATCATCATTAGAATTCGATGTTGATGTTCCTCAACCTTTCCTTCTGGAAACGGTTCCTCCAGGTCCTTCTTCTCAACTTTCTATTTTCTTATCCTTCCTGAGTGGCGGGGAGTAGTAGTTTCCTAATAACTCTACTATCCTTTCCCTTTTTATTTTATTTTTCCTACCTTTGTCCTCCTCCTTCACAACATTCTCCTACCTAACAGGCCCTCTCTTCTTCCTTTTTCCTTTTGAGGACGTTGATGCAGTACTTCTTACTAAAGAGTTTTTGGAGGACGAGGGTTGCTTTGTTTCCACAGCTAACATATCATATTTCTCAGTCTCACTTTGGCTACGGGTAGGTGAAGCAAATGGTGAAACAAAGGAATTCTCTCTTTCAGGTTCATTATGCCCCATATCATCTTGAGGGTTAGGCTCAAGTAAGGGTTCTTCTTCTGCTTTGGGTGCCTCAAGCAACTCAATAATTTTTTTGCAATCTTTAAAAGCATCCCAATTAACCTGGGGATTTTGAATTCTCAAGCTTCTCTTAACTAATAAAGTTATCAAACAACGATGAGATAATGTAGTGTCGGCTTGCCTTCTCTAGTACTTAGAGGCCATTCTTTTCAGCATGTTATATAGAAAATTACGCACTTTGACAAATTGATCATGTCGTAAATGGTTCAACAATTTGAAATGAATAGTATACAATAGATTATGGAAGCCATCACAAGTAAGGTATTTGATAATATAAGCAGCACATTTCCCCCAAAAGAATGGAAGGGAAAGTCTTTTAGTACCTTGTGATGTGATTTTCACCTCGTTCACGGAATGCTTCCCTCACTGCAAGTTCCACATCCGCATGAGCTGGGTACTCAGAGCCTATGTGAAGTAACCCCGTTACTTGAGCAATTGCCATCTCTAAGCCATCCACCACTAATCCTTTGACTGTTGCTTCATCGTACTTCAACGTGGCGGCAAAATCCCTGACCATCTCATTATCATATTCTATCAACTTCAGAAAATAATCCAACCACCCCACTCTGGTGAATAGAGGTATAACCATCATATCCTCTAATATTTCTCTGTGAGCACATGGTTCTCTACGAATGACATCACCTCCCATATTCTGCCAATTCTAGTAACCTCTAGAAGTTCAAATCCTATAATTTTAACTTCACCACCTAAAAACCCCCATATCAACTGCTTCTCCAAATGTCTTCTTTGTACCCAATACCAATATCAAAAGCTCATCTTAGGGAAGAAATCACTTTTATCAGAAACACAGAGAAGGTTTGCTAGTTTTAAAAGGATGGTATTAATGCAACCTGACAAACTTGGGTGGTAAAATCAAATAATTGATATCGAAAATTATAACAATGATACCCCTCCCCCCAACTTAAAGTGAAGTGACCACACTTCATACGAAACTGGGTTAGGGTGATAGGATAATAGTGAAAAGAAATGATGATTAAATTCACATGCACGGTTTAAACAATAAATAATGATGGATGCAAAAAGAAAGCAATATTTAATTACATGAAGCTACCTTTTATACGTGTGAAATGGATAGTAACACTCAGTGTAGTAATGATGTGAATGAGGCACATAACATGGTGTACACGTGATGTGATCTGCATTGATTATATAGAAGTTGATGAAAAGTAGTGGTTGTACCATCTACATGCACTTTACTTTAAAGTAAAGGACACATGTGTGCATTAGCATAATTTGCAAGAAAACAATTTGAATCTGCCAAGTAAGTGTAGCATGCAGACAATGAGTATTGCTTCAGGTACATGAAGCACGAGGCCTGATTGAAATGTGAATGTTAGGTCTTGTGTGATCAGGTCTTGAGAAATTAAAAGTACAAGTCCCTCTAAAGTGAAAACATTGTCATTATAGATATTGTGCAGTGTGTGTGCATGTGATTTAAAGCATGGAAAATTAGGCCTAAGTAATCTCAGAGGTAGAGTTGTGTAACTCAACCTCTGTGTTACCAGATGTTATTGGTAAGTCACTTCCTTCGAGAACATCATCTTGTGGAACAACATCTTGTGTCGCAGATCCTGAATCAACTGAACTATGTACACCATATCCATCCATCAGAGATAAGATGAAATCATCATGCTCAAGTGGTTTCTTCTACAACTTGAGTGTATGTCCATTAACCATTAGAGAAAATTTGACTTCATCAATAGTTTGTAGTTGAACTACACCATTAGGGAAGACCTGCTTGATCTCATAAGGTCCTAACCATTGTGAATGAAATTTCCCTGGAAAATCTTTATACCTAGAATCATATAGAAGTGCCCAATCACCAATGTAGCAAATTCCTTAGTCTTTATGTATTGGTCATGCCATTTAGATCTTTGTTTCTTAACAACCTTTGTATGGTGCAATGCTTGCAATTTGATTTCATCCAGGGCATTTAAATGTTGCAATCTTTCCTTCTGAGATTTTGTTAAGTCCAACCCTAGATCAACGACTATACGTAGGGTTTTGTATTCAAACTCAATGGGTAACACAGTTGTTTTACCATAAACCAGCTCATAAGGGGTAAACCCTGTAGTTGTCTTCTAGGTAGTTCTATACACCCAAACAACTTCTAGTAATCTGGATACCTAATATCTCCTATGAAGTTGTACTATTTTTTTCATTATGTTCTTAATCTCCTTAGGAACACCATACCTAGTGAAGATTTCCTCATATAGGAATTTGGCAACATTGCCATCTCTAGCAAACTGCAGTGCCTTTACTTCAACCCATTTGGTCAAGTAATAAAACACATACCAATATATACTCTTTGTTATTTGAAGTGGTATATATAGGGTCAATAAAATCTAGCCCCCATTTTTCAAAAGGAGCTAAGGCTAGTTGAGGTTGCAATGGCATCTCATCACTTCTTGTAGGTCTCCCCATTCACAGACATCTATCACAAATCCTAGTATATTTAATAGAATCTTTGTGAAGAGTTGGCCAATAATACACTGTTGTCAAGATTTTAAAAGTCGTTCTCTTGGCTGCAAAATTTCCACCATAGGGTTCATCATGTCAGGGTTTTAATATGCCAAACACTTCATCCTCCCTAATACATCTCCTCATAATATTGTCAGGACCAGTGTAGAATAAGAATCCATAAATCCAAGAATAGGGAAAACATTTATGAACTAGTTATCTTTTCTCTCTAAGAGAGAAGTAAGTTGGAACTTTTCTTGTTGCCAAGTAATTAGCTATATCAACATACCATGGATTATGTATATTCAAACCAAATAAGTGTTCATTAGGGAAAGAATCATCAACTATCCCTTCATCAGATGGTGTGGACAATTTGGACAGAAAATCAACAACCACATTAGCTTTTCCTGGTTTATCAACAATGGTTATATCAAATTCCTGCAGCAACAACAACCACCTTACAAGTCTTTCACCTAATACTGGCTTGTTCATCAAGTATCTAATTATTGTGTGATCTCTATGTATGAATACTTGATAGCTAGTAATATAATGTCTAAACTTGTTAATGGCATAGATCATTGTGAGCATTTCTTACTCTGTCACATTATAGTTCAATTCAGCTCCTTGCAGGTTTTTGTTGATATAGTATATAACATACTCCTTATTTCCCTCTTTTTGTCCCATAACAACTTCAATTGCAAAGTCTGATGCATCAGTGTGAATGTGAAATGGTAATGTCCAATTTGGACCTCGTAAAATTGGTGCATTAGTCAAGGTTGTCTTTAACTTATCAAAGGACTGCTGACAGTCAGGAGTCCACTAGAATTCAATATCCTTTATCAACAAAGTAAACGAGGGTGTATCCAATTTACTATAATCTTGGATGAATCTTCTACAATAACTTGCATGTCCTAGAAAGCTTCTCACATCTTTTTGTTTTAGAGGAATAGGAAGTGTAGTTATGATCTCAATCTTCTTAGGGTCAACTTGTATCCCTACACTAGAAATGAAATGTCCCAAGACAATGCCTTCTGTCATCATCACAAAACATTTCTCATTGCTTAATGATAAATTAGTTTCAGTGCATCTTTTCAAGGGTGTTTCTAGATTTTGCAAAGCCTGATCAAATGTTTCACCATATGTAGTGAAATCATCCATATAAATCTCCATCTTATCATGTGCAATATCAGAAAATATAATAAGTACTGCCCTTCGAAATGCGGTTGGAGCATTGCACCCAAAAGGTAAAACAGAGTATGCATAGGTACCTTAGGGACATGTAAATGTGGTTTTGTCCTGATCTTTAGGAGCAATCTTGATTTGGTTGTAACCACTAAAACCATCAAGAAAGGAGAAATATTTCTTCCCTGCCAAAGAATCTAAACCTGGTCAATGAATGGCAATGGAAAATGATCTTCTTGGTGATAGTATTAAGTTCCCTGTAGTCAACACAAACTCTCCATTTACCACCCTTTTTAGGTACTATAACTAATGGTGAAACCCATTCACTGTCTAAAATAGGATATATAAATCCTGCATTCAAAAGCTTTTGTAGTTCAACTTTTACAATTTCTCTAAGAGTTGGATTCATACGCCTTTGTGGCTACCTTATGGGTCTAAAGTCTTCATTGATGTAAATCTTATGCATGCATAAGGCAAGATCAATGCCTTTCATATCACTATAATCCCATGAAAAAGTTGTTGCATGTGCCCATAACACAGTATGCAAGGATTTCTATTGTTCATCAGTTAATGTATTATTAACATTCAACATATTTCCAAGCTTGACCTCTAATTGCATAGACATGTCTTGTACAAAGGATAGATCAAGGTTGGGTATGATTAGCAAGTATTGCTGGGGTAACAAAGTATGAATTATCTGGGATACTTCTTGTGAGGAACTGGTAGGTATTATGTTTTCCAAAGGACCTTGTAAATAGGATAAGCAACCTTGCTATTGTGGGTGCCTCCCATAGTCATTTTGTATAATGTGAGCTATCAGTTCATCCTCATCTTGACTATCCAATATAGGACTACGCTCTATGGCCATTAAGGTTTGTGATGAATAGTTGTCTTTATCATCTAAGTTTGGCCAAATGGTCTACTCAAGGTCTTGATGTGGCTGTGTTGGTGGATAAAGTACTAGATTCTTGGTTATAGCTCTGTTGGATATGATCATTTTGCCTAATCTATAACCTATGAAGGCATCGGTTATGGCTAACCAAGGTCATCCCAAGATCAATGGATAACCGGCAAGATTAACTTTGGGCTGAAGAACTACAAAGTCAGTAAGGTAATCCCAAGAATCTAATGCAATGACCAGGTCTTCAATAACTCCTTCAGGCTTAACTATAGACCTATCAGCTAATTGTAAAACTGTCTGAGTAGGCCTAAGATTGGCTAGCTGTAGTAGTTGCATGGTATCTTTGGTCATCACATTAATTACAACACCTAGGTCTATCAAAGTATTCTTAATAAGAGTCCCATTGATCTTGACGTCCACAACTAGACTACTAGGGTCAGTATACTTAGGGACTGTAATATTTCCCAACATGATGTATGCAAGATTACTTGAAACATAAACTATCCATGGGTTTTTTCTCTTCCTTCCAAGTTTCTTAAGGCAAAGATCCCTAACAGTCTTAGTATAAATGGGAATATCTTTGATAGCTTGGATTAAAGGGATTTTAATGCTAACATCCTTCAACTAGCCTAAAAGGTCTGTTTCACCCTCTGTATGTTGTTGTTGGATAGCCAATTATTCAAGGAATGAAGGCTTTAGATGTGATGTGGGTTGGAGCCCTTGATTAGACTAGGATTCCAAAGGTGGGTTATTCAAGGCTTCCTTCGTAGGTTCTTCATCTTCTACTTTAGTAATTTTAGGAGATGAAGGTCCTGCAAGTTGCTTCCCTAATCTTAGATGGTCACTCACCTCTACTCCATTGTGGGATATTGGGCAGCTTCGTTAGTATAAACCTGTTGAACAGGCTTAGTGTTAGGGTTAGTTGCAGGTTGGGCAGGTATTTGAGATGGTTTAGGTGGCTGAGATTGAGGATTTGATGGAGGCATTAGAGGTTGTTGTTGAGTTAGAGGAGGAGGTAGCATAGGTTGTTGGTAATTCATATTTTGTTGCCATTGTTGGCCTTTCTGCCACTAAGGCTGCGATTGAGTCTGCTAGGTTGGCCATTGTGGATTGTAGTTGGAACCCTGAAAGTTTTGTTGCGGCCATGGATTTGGATGTTTGTTCCAATTTGACTGGGCTTGTGGCCATGGTTGAGAATTCTGCCACTAGTTTTGATTTGCTTGCCAGGGCTGGGTATTCCAAGCAGGAAAGTTTTGATTGCCAAAAGGGAAAGATGGATTAAAAGAAAGGGGGTCCGGTGGCATACCTTGTCGTTGTTGTCAAGGCCTCCTTTGTGCTATGTAGAAAATTTTTCCATCATCACCTTCCATTGCATGGAAATCTATTTTTTCAACCCTTTCTTGTTAGATACTAGCCACTCTTTTGCACTCGCAATTGGCTTTCCTTTGCCTACAACTAGGACAGTCCTTAGTGAGCATGGCTTCTGCTTCCTCCTGCTTCTTTTTGA
This sequence comes from Sequoia sempervirens, assembly GCA_007258455.2. Lineage (NCBI taxonomy): Eukaryota > Viridiplantae > Streptophyta > Pinopsida > Cupressales > Cupressaceae > Sequoia > Sequoia sempervirens. Next base: position 194,924,042 of record VDFB02281492.1, read on the forward strand.
TATGGAGGGTGTCCAATTGTGTTTATAGATGACTGATCATATCCTATTTCATGTTGGTCAATAAATTATTGATTTCTACTTTAGACATCCCATTAGATGACTTACTTGTGATGAATGACCTCTCCTCTCATGGTTTTCTAGAAAGAGTCTTGGAATAATTCCTACAGACTTTCAAAATTTCTTCAAATGGTCCTTTGTAAATACCCCCTCCCCTAATAAGGTTGAGGGAATCCATACTATCTTCATTAATCCCCCTTAAATATACCAACTTAAGGGATCCCTTTGACAATTTATGTTGGGGGTTCTTCTTCAAGGCAAACATAAACCTTTCAATATAATCTTCTAGTGGCTCATCCTCCTTTTGAGTCATTGAGAAAATGTCATCTCTTCTTCAGTCTAATCCTTTACAATAGTCCTTGTACTTCTCCAAGAATTTTGTCTTAATAGTCTCCCAGTCCGAGACAACATCTTTGCCAAGACCCATAAACCATCTGAGAGAAGAATCCTTCAGAGTACCTGGAAAGAGCTTAAGTTAGTGTGCATCAGTAGTGTAATCATAACTTCTGCACATAACATCAAACTCAAAGAGGAAAGTATCTGGGTCCTCTATTACCAAGCCATAAAATACTGGTAATGTTGATGTTGGAATGTTTTTCAACGCAATGGCTCTAGCTTGATCAGTAATAGGGAACTCAAAGGTTCCATGTTCTGGATCATCTAGTGGTGCATCCCCCATTGTTCATAAGGTTCCTTCAGTTGATGTGGAAGATGATGATTGATAAGTGCCCCATAAATACTTTTAATAGTCATTTTATGGTTTAAAAGACTTGGTTATATTATTAATTAACATTACTGACTATAGACTATATGTTGATACGTTTACTTGTTTTACTTTATGTTTGGCTAAATTAGTAAATATATTAGAGGTAATGCTTTGGGTTGAATGCGTTGCTTTTGTGGTGATAATGATGAGTTAATTATGCAGTTTGAATCTTTTATTGTCATAATTGGTATCCTATTTTTAAGGATCTTATTAAGGGTTTTTAAGATTGATGACTGATGACTTAGTTTAAAGATAAAGTTGAACCCCTTGTTTAACCACATGAATACAATCACACTCCTGATCACTCCAGCTAGATGATGAATCACTGAAGTTTCAAATCAACTCCTCTTACTCGGTTTAGGAACTTCTTGTCCTAGCATTGATCTGGCATTTTCCCTCTGTCTGTTTTCAGTTTTGTTTTATTCTTTAGTTTAGACACCTTGTATCTTGGCGGTTAATGCCATGTTTTGAATTCAATAAAGGATATTATTATACATATCCATCTTTAGGTTTTAGGAAGGGAGTTAGATAATTTTCCATTAGAATCTGTAATTGTTGCACTACTCTGTTATATGTCCCTATTTGGGTGAATTTGAATGAAAATAAGAAGTTAACTTGAATCACTATGTTAGAGGTCTCATCGGAGGAAGAGCAGGGCCTACTCAACCAAAGGAAGCGATCTTGTGTGGTATTTCTCTCAGTTTATTTTATTTATGTTCATTGGATATTAAATCTGGAATGTTAATTTTGTTTGAATCATTTTTAGTAGTTGTGTTTAATCTCTTTTAAGCTAAGTTCATCATGGTTAGAATGGTTTATTATATTATAAAGTTTATTGTGTTAATCAAGATGTAGATGTTGTTTGTAGAAATTAAGTTTGACAATTATTTGTTAGGTTTAATGGAAGTAATGATGAAAACTTATGGAAAGATGAAACTAAAACTTGTTTGGAATTTACTCATGGAAATTAGTATTTATGTTTTCTAGATTAATAATTATTTCCTTGCAATTTATTTCTATTTTTTAAATTAGCATTTATTTTTCCAGCAAATCTTAAAATAGATTTCTTTTGAAGTAAATTAGAATTAAATTTAAATTTTGAATTCTAGATTAAGAATTAGATTAAGTGTAATATTTTCCATGATTCAATCTCAATCAAGTCAAGCGAAGTCAGAAATAAGTCAACAAAAATTTAAATTAGGAAATGAGATAGAATTAATCCTTAGGAATTAGTCGTTGAAGTTCAACTCCTAAGAGCTCCTGAAAGCTCCTGAAAGAGTTAAACTGAAACCAGAAGTCACTATTTATAGTGCAAAACCCCCCAAAAATCCGTGACAAACATCCTTATCACATATAGCTCTGAGACACACCCGGTTCGAGAATTAAATGACTAAATGATGCAAGTTGTGACATCAACGACCTTGCCCATCATTTTTGGCATCGTTGCCAGGGAATAAAAGATCTGGCTATTAATTGTGAAGCCTTAGTGTTGATAAGGAAGATAAATTTAAATTGTGGATGAGACGAGCTAGAGACCATCTAGGGAGGTTTCTTCCACGGGATATTGATTTTGGACGAAATATTGATTTTGATCAAGAACAAGACATTTAGCAACATCATGTCAAAAATAAAGAAGAGAATAGAGATCCATTTCAAGAAGAAGAAATGGGTAACCAACCAGTACGTCCACTAGCAAATAGGACCTTTTCTTATCCTATTAATCCTGAAAGACAGATTGATGAGCCTCCTATGAATAATATTTCACCCTCGATTTTGCCAACCTTTAGGGGAAAAACTTTTGAGGGTCTTGATCAATTCCTTTTTGAGTTTAAAGTTTTATGCCAGACCTATGATTATATAGTTGATAACTAGAAGTTGAAGTTATTTCCTTCTACCTTGAAAGGGTCAACTTTACATTGGTTCATGGGTTTAGGTGCAGGAACAATCACAACTTGGCAACAAATGGAAACTGAGTTCTTGGATAAGTACCAAGATTACTGTCGAGTAAGGGATAGGAAGGAAGAATTGTTTCAAATGAGAGAAATGGAGGACGAAAGTTTGGAAGATTACACCGATATATTTCAGTTTGTGCATCAAAGGTGTACTAATGGGTTGGATAATGAAATAAGAAAACCAATTTTTCTGAGAGGAATTGATGATGAATATAGAGAGTCTTTGAATCTTATGGGGAAAGGAGACATTAATAAGCTTTCCTTGGATGATATTGTTGAAATATGTAGAAACTACTCTAGAACTAGAGTGGGGACTAGAAATTCCCGAAGAAACAAGGCGCATACCATTGATGTGTCTCAAGTAATGGAGGAATTAGCAAACATGAAAATTGATTTACTTCTTCATCTCAACATGTAAGGAGATAAGAATTATACTGATCCTTTATCCATTTATTGTTCCAAGTGTAGAGGGAACATATTTTAAGAGAGTGTCCATTGAATCAAGTTGATATCTATGAAATTTGTGAGAAACATCACTCAACAAGTTCATGTAATCTTTTGGCTGGAATTAAGAGCAATCTGAAGAAACTACTTGTGGTAGAGGAAGAGCTTAATTATGTTGGCCAAAGATCTCAAAACATAGGGTATAATGCTAATCAAAGGCAATATGGTTCTACATCTAATTGGAATCAGAACCCTTGGCAAAACCAGAATTAATGGATCCCTCCATATCAACCACAACCACCACCTACATTTTGGGGTCAACCTGAATGGATAAATCCTCAATGGAAGCAGTCACAGTGGCAAGCTAATCAGTAGCCGTAGTGGCAGTCAAATCAACCATCATGGCAAAAAATTCAAATGCAATTTCAACCATGGCAAAATTAGGGGCAAAAATGTCCTTGGGTATAGACACCCCCATCAATCAATGCCCCTAATCCTGCTAATGAATAGGTAAACCAACCTCAGTTGCCAGCCCAACTAGTTACAAATATGAAAAATACTCGTAATGATACAAATTCCCCTAATTTGAATGTGATTGATGCTAATGATATACAATTGAGAAATCAGACTGTTCAATCTACACCAACAAAAGAATTTTCAAAAAGGTGGGAAAGAAAATGAGAATTCAGAAGAAACACAAAACTCTAAGGATAAATAAAAAGTCAATCAGGCACCTTATCTTGAGCAGTTGAACGAAGAAAAAGTCACTTCTAAAATCTCCCAACCAAGTTATATGAATACATAGTAGATTCTCAACTTCTTCGCGAGTTGAAGAAGATTAACATTGAAATACCAATGTTACAAGCCATTAAAGACATACCAGAGATAAATCAATTTGTTAAGTCCCTTTGCATGAAAACTATAGGGAGGAAGAAGAAATTACCTCCCACAATACAAATAGGGACAAAACTCACTGATGTGTTATCAGGAAGATTGCTTCCTCAGAAATATAATGATCCTGGTAGTCTTGTAATAACTTTGAGTATTAAAGGAGTTGAGATATCTAATGTTCTAATTGATTTGGGAGCTGCCATAAATATTATCACATCTGATATTGTTGAAATGTTAGGAATGACAACTGTTTAGCCCACAACAACTGTTTTACAGTTGGTTGACCAATCTACTACCAAACTTGAAGGTGTTATTGAAGAGATCATGGTCATTGACACATGGGATTATCCAGTTGACTTTTTGGTTCTTAAAGCCATAAAGAAATATTCTAGTTATCCAATTATCTTAGGTAGACCATGGTTGGCTACTACTGCATCCTTAATAGATTGTAGATTTGGAAGTATGATCATTTCAAATGGTTAGAAATAGAAAGAGTTGTCACTTTATCCTCCAACACAACCATCAATTCAACCTAACACTCAACTTTGGGTTGATGAGGATGTGGAATCAGAGGGTGATGGTATTGTAGAGTTAGCTATGGTTACTTTGGTTGAACATGTTGAAGAATGTGAAGAACAAGAGTTTACTTTTGAAGACATTAACCAAATTGAGAAAGAAAACTGTCAAAAAACATTGCATCAACAACACTCTTGTCCTTTGAATACACTTGTTGGAAGTCCCCTTGATTCTAAAAATGATACTAAAGAAATTATAGTAGCTGGGGATAAACCTCTCAACATTAATTCATCTTTGTCCCCAACACAAGAAAAAGAATTGAAGGAAACTTTAGAAAAACATATTGAAGCATTTTCTTGGGAGTATAAGGATATGAGAGGAATTCATCCTTCAATTTGTAGTCATCACATTTACACTGAAGATGTAAAACCAATCAGACAAGGTCAAAGGCGAATCAATCATGTTCTTCGTGATATTGTTAAACAAGAAATAGAAAAGTTGCTAAAAGTAGGGTTCATTTACCCAATATTTGATAGTCAATGGGTTTCTCCATTGGTTATTATTCCAAAGAAAAATGGTAAATGGCGTGTGTGCATGGATTATAGAGAATTGAATAAAGCCACAAAGAAAGATCATTTTCCATTGCCATTCATTGATCAAGTACTTGATAACCTATTTGGCAGCAGTTATTTCTCATTTCTTGATGGCTTCTATGGATACAATCAGATCCAAGTAGCTCCTGAAGATCAAGATAAAACTACTTTTACCTATCCTTGGGGTACATACACTTATACAATTTTACCATTTGGACTGTGTAATGCGCCAACCACTTTTCAAAGAGCAGTCCTTGCTATTTTTGTAGATTTCACCACTTTGTGTGTCGAAGTATATATGGATGAGTTTATAATTCATGAAAAAACATTTGAGGAAGCACTTGAAAACTTAGAAAAGGTTTTGTAGAGATGTAAAGATCACAGGTTATCCTTAAATCATGAAAAGAGTTCAATTATGATGACAAAAGGTATTGTTCTGGGACATCACATCTGAAAAGAGGGGATAAAAGTTGATCCCAAGAAAGAAGAAATTATTCAAAACATTGAGATTGCTATGAACTAAACTAGTGTTCGCAACTTTCTTGGGAATGTCAGATATTACAAAAGATTTATTGAAGGGTTTAGTAAAATTGTTGGACCTTTGTTTACATTGCTCAAGAAAGATGAGGAGTTTGTATGGACAAATGATTGTCAAAAATCTTTTGAGACAATTAAAAAAGCTTTAACAACTTCTCCAATTATCAAAGGACCTATTTGGGGAGTTCCATTTCACATACATGTTGATGCATCCAATTTTGCTATTGGTGTAGTATTGGGACAAAAAGATGATAATGATGCCATGCATGCAATTTATTATGTTAGAAAAAGTCTAAATCTTGTTGAAAGAAATTATACAACAAAAAAAAAAGAATTTTTAGCTGTAGTATATGCAATTAACAAATTCAGGCATTATATTATAGGTTACAAAGTTGACGTACATACATACATTGCTGCAATTAGATGTTTGATGAACAAAGTTGTAGTAGGTGGTCGAATTATAAGATGGTTACTATTGTTGCAGGAATTTGATGTGACTATCATAGATAAGCCTGGAAAGGATAATGTTGTTGCTGACTTCCTTTCTAGAATTGTTTTGCAAGATGATCAAGAACCAGTGGATGACACATTTCCAGATGAACATTTATTTGCAATATCAATTCATTCACTGTGGTTTGTTGATCTTGCAAATTACCTTGTAACAGGGAGGTGTCCAAATCACTTTAGTCATAAACAAAAAAGAAGGTTAATTCGTGAAAGTTCTAGATTTCAATGGATTAATTGACTTTTATTTAAAATGTGCCTTAATCATGCTCTTCGTAGATGTATTGTTGAGTTAGATTTCTATGATGTTGTACATGCCTGTCATCATGATCCAAAAGGAGGTCACTATTAAGTAGTTAGAATAGTTCATAAGATCTTAGGAGCTGGTTACTTTTGGCCATCATTGACAAAGGATGTTTCATTCTTTTTTAAGCATTGTGATGAATATCAGTGGATGGGAAGACCTACGCCAACAATGGAGATGCCATTTTAGCCGTAAATAGCTTTGGAGCCATTTGAGAAATGGGGAATCAATTTTGTGAGACCTATTGATCCACCTTCTAAAGGGAAACATTATATCGTAGTTTGTACAGACTATGCAACAATGTGGGCTGAGATAAAAGCATTGCCAGCAGCACGAGAGGATAAAGTAGCTGGCTTTTTGTACAAACAAATTCTTCAAAGATTTGGTGCACCAAGAGAAATAGTTTTAGACCAAGGACCACAGTTTGTATCAATGATGATGGAAGCCTTTATGTAGAGATATCATATGACACATAGGAAATCTTCACCATATCATCCTTAAGCGAATGGACAAGTTGAAGTCACTAACCGAGAATTGGAGAATATCTTGACAAATACTGTTTCATTAAGGAAAACAGACTGGGTAGAGAAGTTAGATGAAGTAGTATGGGCTTATAATACCACATGGAAAACAACAACTGGATTTTCTCCATATGAACTTGTGTATGGGAAAAATCCAGTCATGCCTATAGAATTTGAATTATGAACATTAAAAACAACATTAGAAATTGGAATTGACTTACCTGAGTAAGAGAAAATTAGAATTTTATAGCTAAATAGACTGGATGAGATGAGAATGGAAGCTCTTCAACACATATAGGTGATCCAAAAGCAAAGGAAAGAATGGCATGATAAACATATTGTGACCAAACAGTTCAAGGAAGGAGATTGGGCATTATTATTTGACTCTAGATTTGAAGAGTTTAAAGGGAAATTCCATACAAGATGGTTAGGACCCTATGAGATAGATCAAGTATTTGAAAATGGATTTGTTTAGTTAGTACCAATTGATGGAGAAAGGAGAGTTATGCTAGTTAATGGTCATCAATTGAAAATATATCATAAGCCAACAACAAAGGAGGAATTTCTATTAGATCTGCAACACAAAATTGAATATTTTCTCGTGGAAGATGTTTCTTCCATGAGAGAAGATCTTTGAACCTTTGAAGAAGGCATGAATAAACAAGGTAAATTGAAAACCAACAAATGGTGGTTTACCTTGGGGAAAAAAGTAAGTAAATTGAAAACCAACAATTGGAGGTTTGCTTTCAACAGAAAAAAAATGATAAGATGACTGAAAACCAACAATTGTGGTATATCTGGGTTAACTTTGAGTAGCTCCTGAAAGCTCCTAAAGAATCCTGAGCTCCTGAAAGCTCCTTAAGACTCTAAAGACTCCTGATGGCTCGATGGCTTCTGAAGAGTCCTGAAAGCTCTTGAAGAATCTTGAACTCCTGAAGGCTCTTGAAGACTCCTGACGGCTCTTGAAAGTCTCGAAGGCTTGCAATAAATAAAGGTGCACATTTAATGTGATTATTATTCTCAAAATATTATTTTCTAATGTAGTTAAAATAATGTAAAGTAGGTAAATATTTATGAGCTTACAAACCTTTGCCATATTGTTATTAATAATTATAATAAATTTATTTTCATCATTTCAAAAAGCGGCAGAGTGTGATGCGGAATTCAAATGACATCCATAATGATTACAGGTCATGTTGAGATTCACCTGTCCTTTCAAAATTAAAATGACATGTATTAGGGGCACTACCAATTTTTCAAATTGAATTGCAACTGCAATTTTTTTGCTTCGAGGCATCCGAAGTAGTAAAGGAATTAAATACAAAGAAATAATGACACGTCATGTCATTTTTCAAAATTTTTGATTCACAAACAAGAAACGATAATTCTGGAAATTGTTTAAACAACTCAGTCCAACATTGTTGAGTCTGCCATTATTGCCAGAAAAAATATGGGAAACAAAAGGAATGCAGAACCAAAAAATTTTACTCTTGATTTTGAGATTAAGAGGTTGCTGAGAGAAGCAAGATGATTGGATTTCATTATGAAGTATGAAGGCTTTCAACAAGAAATTATGGAAGAATTTGTAAGGAATTTCCACGTGAATGTCACAAGAGTTAGGAATGAGATCATTGAAGTTACTCCTGAAATCATAAGTGAAATTTTAGGTATTCCTACTGAAGGGAAGCCAGTTAATAAGGGCTTGGTAAAATTCTATGAGTTGGTGTCGACATTTCATCAAGAACCAAAAAAGAAGCCTGAAATTCTTTTACATAAAGGAGATCAACAGGGAATTGCTCGTAATAGCTTGGAAGAGCCTTGGAGAACTGTTGTAATGTGGGTAATGAAATTCTTCACATTTGAGGGACAATAAAACACTATATTAGGGCCAAGAATGTAAATGTTGATACATTTGAGGTATGGAAACACAAAACCTTATGCTAGAATCAATTTACCAACATTTTTGTTTTCACAAATTGCTTCAATAATTTCCCAGGTAAAATCTAGGGGAGAGTCATCCATAAAATATCATGGTTTAATTTATTTGATAATCAAACATCATTTCTTGAAGAAAGAATCTGGGATACAAGGTTGGCTTGAATTTTTGTCTGTACCTATTGAAAAATAGAAAGAAAAATCCAAAAAGGGGCCCGTGACAAAAAGGGAAAAATTAGAAAAGGGAGAATCTTCTAAAGGAGAGTAGAAAAAAGGACAAAACAAAGCTACAAGAATCCACTAGAGTGATTCGTAGTGCTTCCAAAAAGAAAAAACAAGAGTTGACTGAAGAAATCCCTTGTACAGTTGAAACTATTGTGTCGACTCTTGAGGAAACCCCTGTATCTGAAACCCCTTTCTTTGAAACCCATAAAGAGATTTTTGAAGTCCATGAAGAAATCCAAACGCCAGTGCAATCCCCTGAACAACCTCACAGTCCTCCTGAAGGCTCAATACTACCTCTTGAAAGAACCCCTATAACTAAGGTCCATGACTTTGTTGAGGAGTCTGAAGCACAGTTGAAAGAAAGGGAAGCCTCAGAAGAATTTGAGGATGAAGAGGCCGAAAGATCCCCTTCGCCTTCCCCGACTATTGAGAGAAGAAAAGGCAAAGATCCGCTAATTGAAGAGGAAGAATTTCATGACATACAAAATGAAGAAGAAATTGAAATAGAAGAATTATTGAGGACAATGAAAATTTCTAGGATTGAAGCTAAGTTAGAGCAGGAAAGAAAGAACATGCAATTTCTTGAGGAAAAGTTGAAAAGGAAAGAGGAGGAATTACAACAATCTCTCGATAGACTCAAGAAATGGAAAAAGAAATTGAAAAAAAAAGGAAACAAGGTTAAAAGAACAGTTAAATTACACTGAGGAAGCTTTACAACAGGTTAATGCACATGCATTAGCGAGTGCAGAGGAAGTAATAAAATTAAAAGAGGAATTACAGTTGAAGGAAGAACAATTAAAACATCAATCCATCAGGTTTTATTCTCAGGAGGCTTCTACTTCCTCGACTCCACCAAATTACCTTGCTCTACCTCCTATTCCATTAGTTATTCCATCAGATGTTCTGCAGAGAACTCAACTAGGATATCGTTCTTTGACATCAATGAAATTAAAACATGAAAATGACTAGTTAAAAAGGTAAGTACAATAATTGGCCGAAGAAAAAGATGAAGCAAAAAGAAGATTTGAACAAGTAATTGAGACATCCTCGACAATGTTGTTAATGAGGAAGCCGTCAGAGATGTATGCATTATTTCTGAGAGAGAAATTTATGTAGTGGAAGCTAAATCAATTGGTTTTAAGAAGAAACATTGATTATGATAATGACAATGAGTTTCTGTAGGAATATTTCCACAACCATCTTGAAATTCAGAACCAAATGTGTGAATTCTTCCAACATGGGTTTTTTATGGGGGCTATAGATGATTCTTTATTAAATGTTTATGTTGGAGAATTGCAAATCAGGTCATTTGTCTCTTTAATGTAAAACCAAGTTGAATGGTCAAAGAGAATTGAAAAATACAAAGAAGCACATAAGAGGTACGTATTTCCAATGAGACCAGAAATGCCTCATGCAAAGTGATATATTACAAGGGTCAGATCAATAGTTAGGCAAAACAATATCAACCCTATCTATGTTGCCAATTTGTTGAACAGTATATCAACTATCCAAAATATTGAAGGACACTTCCTCCGTAGGCATTAAATGCATGCATGGAAAGATATTACACCATCCTTGAATCACTAATAAGGAGAGAGCCTATAAGTCCAAATAACATCAAATGGAGCTTAACAAGAGTGAGGAACGTAATCTCTTTGATAGAGCAACAATAGGAATTTTGGATTGGTATGCGGTTTAGGATGCCGATCATCATAATGCCTGCTCCAAAGCTCAATGCACCTGACAATAATCTAGCAGAAGTCTTTAGATCTTGGTATGAGAAACTAAAGGAGAATAATGGATTTGCACTCAAAACTAGACTGCCACCACAATACAGGGAAGGAGTGTTCGACTGTGCAATATGGATGGAAGCAATGAACAAAGAAAAGGAAACCATTATAATAATTGATAAAGAACCATGAGGACATGGTTCACAATAGGTGAGGGAGAATGATGAGTGCTTCAGAAATACTTTTAATAGTCATTTTATGGTTTAAAGGACTTGGTTATATTATTAATTAACATGAATGGCAGTAGACTATATGCTGATATATTTACTTGTTTTACTTTATGTTTAGCTAAATTAGTAAATATATTAGAGGAAATGCTTTGCATTGAATGCGTTGCTTTTGTGGTGATAATGATGAGTTAATTATGCAGTTTGAATCTTTTACTATCATAATTGGTATCTTATTTTTAAGGATCTTATTCAGGGTATTTAAGACTGATGATTGATGACTTAGTTCAAAGATAAAGTTAAACTCCTTGTTTAACCACCTGAAGACAATCACACTCCTAATCGCTCCAGCTGGATGATGAATCACTGAAGTTTCAAATCAGCTCCTCTTAGTTGGTTTAGGAACTTCTTGTCCCAACATTGATCTGGCGTTTTCCCTCTGTCTATTTTCAATTCTATTTTAGTCTTTAGTTTAGACGCCTTGTATCTTGGCGGTTAATGCCATGTTTTGAATTCAATAAAGGATATAATTATAAATATCCATCTTTAGGTTTTAGGAAGGGAGTTGGATAATTTTCCATTAGAATCTGTAATTGTTGCACTACTCTATTATGTGTCCCTATTTGGGTGAATTTGAATGAAAATAAGAAGTTAACTCAAATCACTGTGTTAGAGGTCTCATTGGAGGAAGAGCGGGGCCCACTCAACTAAAGGAAGTGATCTTGTGTGGTATTTCTCTTAGTTTATTTTATTTCTATTCATTGGATATTAAATCTAGAATGTTAATTCTGTTTGAATCATTTTCAGCAGCTGTGTTTAATCGCTTTTAAGCTAAGTTCATCATGGCTAGAATGATTTATTATATTATAAAGTTTATTGGGTTAATCAAGATTTAGATGTTGTTTGTAGAAATTAAGTTTGACAATTATCTGTTAGGTTTAATGGAAGTAATGATGAAAACTTATGGAAAGATGAAACTAAAACTTGTTTGGAATTTACTCATGGAAATTAGTATTTATGTTTTCTAGATTAATAATTATTTCCTTGCAATTTATTTTTTTCTTTAAATTAGCATTTATTTTTCTAGAAAATCTTAAAATAAATTTCTTTTGAAGTAAATTAGAATTAAATTCAAAATTCAAATTCTAGATTAAGAATTAGATTAATTTTAATCTTTTCCATGAATCAGTCTCAATCAAGTCAAGCAAAGTCAGAAAGAAGTCAACAAAAATTTAAATTAGGAAATGAGATAGAATTAATCCTTACGAATTAGTCGCTGAAGTTCAGCTCCTAAGAGCTCCTAAAAGCTCTTGAAGGAGTTAAACCAAAACTAGAAGTCATTGTTTACAGTGCAAAACCCCCCAAAAATCCATGACAAACATCCTTATCACATATAGCTTTGAGACGCACCCAGTTTGATAATTAAATGACTAAATGATGCAAGTTGTGACATCAACGACCTTGCCCATCAATGATGATGAAGATGATAAAGATAGAAAGGAAGTGTCTCTCCTTTCAACAATCTCTACAGTATACTCAACAAAACCACCAATATCTTCTCTATCTTGGGTGTCTTAAGGGAGGAATATTCCTTGGTTATCTCTGCACCTCTGCATATGGTAGATTTATCTTTGTATGGCAATGACCCTGCACAATGTTAGTATAACTCCAGGTTTTGAAGATGAAATCTACTGATCCTAATGCATAATGAGAAATTTTAACTACAAACATTTAACTATGAAAGCTTGTAAAAAAAATAGGTCTATGAAGATAGCACCATCCCCAACAATGACGGGATGTACCAAGTTGAACAGTCCTCTTGACATTATAGGCCTACATTAAATTATTGACTAGGGTGCATAAACTTATGATGGAACTCCACTATATGTGTCCTCATAGGCTTGTACTGACCTAAATTACTTTAATCTAACTTATTCACACTATTCTACTTGCTGGAATTAATAGAATTGTAAAAAATAGTGAAAGTAGTTACAAAAGCTAGTGGCTATGGGTACTTGTAGCATAAGCTGTAGGTGTTTGCTAAAAATATGTGAATGCAAAATCAATCTGAAGCTATTTAAAATGATAAGACAATCAATCCTAATCTTTGGAGAACTATTTTCTATATCTGTTCATGAACAAACACAACTTCTAACTTATCCATAAACCATTTACTTGCAATGCACGTATAAGATAAAGAAAACATAAATAATGGAAGCATATAAATAATTGAAATGTAAATGAAGTGATGAACAAAAATTGAGTGGCCAGCTCAGAAGACTGCTTCACTTAACTAAAAACTAGATCTAATTCAAATTCTCATACATCCATAAGTCATACAACGCCATTCATTATACAATACCAAATATTAGACAAAATATTTCTTTAGATTTTATTCCATAACTTCATCATAACAACATCAACTAAAAACCTACTAACTGCTAAAATTTTGTAATAAAATCAACTAAATAATCTCTGAGCTTATCACCCGACTTTATACAAAATGGGCAGAGTCTTATTTGAGCTTCCAACTAACTAACTAACAACAATCATAAATCTTACTCCTAGATATGAGGAGGTGAAATAATGATTTGACTTATTCTTCTAACTAACTGGAAAAAGAGACCTATTCAGATAAAGACAACTTGCATGTGAAACACATGGATAACTGTCCAATATTTAAGAATAGACATCTTTGAACATTTATTCTGCTATAATGACCATGTTCAACTCCATAGTTCCCTTCACTTGATTAGTTCAAACTCATTAATCCCCTACTCTGCAACTTGGTACTTGCTATAAATAGTCCTTCCTTGCCACCACGTGTTAAGCTACAAAATATTTTAGCCCATCCAATGCATATATATAGCTAACTACCATAATAAAATCATAACATCCATTCACATACATATATATTCATATTTAATCCATGCAATTATACGAATAATTCACCATATTTCATTTTCACAAAATGGGTTCCAGGTGGCAAGGTATGCATAATAGGATAACATACTATGGAGATATTGTTTGAGAGATACTTCAAAAACATAAGTAGAGTGTCTTAAAAGTATATAAAAAGCAATAAAAAGATGTTTATAACTAGACTCATCAGTTTGTACTTTTTTGAGTGCTTGTAGGAGTCTGAGATTCAGGTGTTTGATTATGTGAGAATTTGGATGAGTTTAAGGGTGAAAATTTATGGGAGTGATATTTTTATAAAAATTATATGACGATGCAACAAATTATCAAATTTGGTGATTTCTCATATAAGTTTATAAGTATTTTTAGAGGATTGGATTTGGTGGAGACATATACACAATTTATCATCTAATTTGAGGACATGGTTGATACATGTGTGAAACTAGGAGTCTTAATTCAATGAGAGTTGAGTGAAGATTCAATGATGGTGATGATTATCGTGTCTTTCAAATATTCATGGATATTTGAGCATTATCATGACATAACATGTATGTATTTGATAGGTAGTGATATTTGATCAATTCATGATTATAGGTGGTGGTGTGGTTTAGTATTACAAGGTTGTTCTTATCTCCTAAATATTTGTCTGGTTTCTTGAATTGTTTGGAAAATTAGATATGGAGTTGATTTGGTGCTCAAGTTGTGAAATTTCTACATGTTATCTTCTTTGTTGTCTCAATTTATAGGTTATTAATGTGATGATGAGTTTACATGTTGCATTAGTTTGGGATTTATGATTATGCACTTTAATGGGTTGATGTCACCCATTGGTTGGATTGGGATGAATTGAGTGTGGATTGTCTATATCCACAAGTGTTTTTAGTGTTGATGCAGATTCAGTTAGTTGGCCTTATGTATGGTCATTTGTGAATTGGTGTGTTATATTGGGATGATAGGATGGATCATTAGAGTGCTTGGATAGTCAATTGTTGGGACTAAAAGCATGTGGTTTATCTTCTTGGCTGAGAGACCTTAGTTCCAATTTATTCTTTAGATCTAATAATATTACAATTTAGTGTGTATAGAACATGGGTGATCTTCATTTTGGAGATGGTTATCAAAATTCCATATGTATCTTAATATCATAGTTCAGTGGGAGCTTTGGCAATATGTGGATTCATCATTTGGTGATGGATGATCTTTTGTAGTGGTTGTGGGTATCATAAAAATTACTAGGTCATGACTCTCGATGCAAGAG
The DNA here is from genome assembly GCA_007258455.2 of Sequoia sempervirens. Classification (NCBI taxonomy): domain Eukaryota; kingdom Viridiplantae; phylum Streptophyta; class Pinopsida; order Cupressales; family Cupressaceae; genus Sequoia; species Sequoia sempervirens. The sequence goes on from VDFB02281492.1 coordinate 194,939,421, forward strand.
GATCCAACCCCTCAACCATAAACTCCAACAATTATAAAATGATAAACTGAAATGGTTTGAATCAACCCAAAATCTACAATACATGTCTTCCATTTCTTATTTCAAAATCTCTCCAAATTACATGAAATCATAACAAATCTAAAAAATACAATGTTTGTAGCCTATGGGCTAATGGAAAATCATCACGAATCTTATACAAAGGTCTAATACAATTAGCAATTATAAACAATAAAATAGCCTTCTCCAATCCAACTTCTTCATGTAGCTTCTAGCTCACTACATTGGCTATCTTCTACTAGAAACCACTACTGCATTAACCTACAATTTTCAAATATGTTTGTTGATGTATATTCACTTCAAAACCTACAAAAATATGGAGTATTTTTCCTCCTTCTATAAGAACTATGCCAAAAAAATTTACTCCCCAAAACAAGGCATGAATATAAAGAGTTTCATGAATGAGGAGACCATTGTGGTTTCCAGAAAAGCCTACCAAAACCCACCTAGGAAAATCCCATGCCTTCCTTGAGGAAAATTATTAGAAATGCATAAAAGAAAATATTAAATGCTCCCATTCAATTTTTCTAGGTGGGAGTTACAATTTTTTTTCTCGAAAATCTCCAATTCTTTCTCAATCCATCAATTCCACTCCAAGCATCCAGATTCCAACTCCTCATTAAATGCAAAATTTGAATTTCCAAGGGAGTTACAAGATTCCCAAATTAACTTCTTCAATCCTAGATGTGGGCTTTTGTGTTGGCATTAATTTATAAATTTTTAACAAATTCCAACACCAAATTCCAATATTTAAATTTAATTTCCCAACCATACAAATTGGTTAAAGAATTTTTTTTAAAAAATAAAATCATGCTTGCAAGACAACGCCACCAAAAATGAGAAAATAAAATCAACACAAAGTTAGAGTGTGCAGGAGCACCCGTGCACCCAGATGCTCTTGCATCAAACAATTTGGGTAAGAGAAATGTTTCATGAGTGAGAACTCATGAACATTTGAAGATCTTGTGTTTTTTCATCCATTTTTCTTCCTTATCCTCTTTCCTTTTCTTCCTCTTCTTCCAACATCTTGCTGGAACTAGCTTCGCTCTCCTCCAACAACCCTGCTCACCATTCTTCTTTCCTCTCATGGTTTTGTACCCACCACGAACCATCCTCCTCCAATGATTCTCTCCTTTCCTATCCTCTTTTGTGGGATCCAACTCACCAAAATCTGACCACCTCCACCAATTTATCTCATCATACACATCAACACCTGCAACATACACACAAAAATCTACCCCTATAACATCATGGAAATCAACAGTTTCCATTTGTTCTTCTCCATACTTCTCAACCTTCAACATTACAAATAAATGTAAAACATTATTATCATAAAATACAAACAAGTTTACCTCCTCTTTCTTCCCTATAATGTTCCCAGTGTCTTCTTCAACTGAAAACTTTATCTCATCCTTTGCTATGAGGTTTTGTTACCACATCTTTGGTCATTCCCCTCCCAAAACCGCGTTTGACCTTAAGCAAATTTAACCACGTCAAAGTTTTTACCTTTAAACTTGGCTTTTGAAAATATGCTAGGAACCGATTGGGTTTCTACAATCCCTTTACCACCCAATTATCTATAAAGTTTAACTTAAGCTTGTTTTACATTGGTCTCTTGTGAAGTTTCAAAATAGTGTTGAGTCACAGAGTGGTTTTCCTAACCTTAGGACTCATTGATGGAAAAAAGAAAAGTTAAGAAAAAATCAAGTTACTTCATAGCTTTCATTAGGTTTTGAAACCTTTGTTAGTTCTCGACAAGGTTTTGGAAACCTAACTCATTCCCGCGGTGAGTCCTTTTCCAAAGGACTAAGTGTTCTCCTAAAGCTCTCTCTAAGCTCTTATAAGGAAAAGCCCTAAAGTACTTTGAAGCTGGTCTTAAGTGGAGTATGCAAAGTGGATGATGGGGTTGTTTTTGGAACTGAGGCAAACTTAGAAGGCATTTTAAAAACCCCACCCAAGCCCAACATTTATTCATTAGAGCTATTTTGAACTATCATCTTGATTATTCAAAGATTTAATCAAAGAAAAATAATAGTGCTAGAAGTAAAACACATTGTAGAGATAATATTTAGCTGAAGCATAAACCATTGATGTACATTGCAACTATGGAAAATAAAGAAGTGCATCAAAGTGGAAATGAAATTTATATGGATGTGAAACAAGGAGCCCCAAGATTATTACACCAAATGAGACAAATTAAACACCAAAAAGATTATATATCACATTATCATCTATATTACATGGAAAAAGAGGGGGATTCCAGTGCAAGTTTTTCAAACACAAAGGGTGAAGATCAAAATCCAAATACCTTCCACCACCTCCTAGAGTCGCTCAATATATGCATGCGAGAAAATATTTTCATTAAATTCTATGAAATGGGAAAAGGTGTCCATCATATTCAGCTCCAACCTAGCACAGAGTAAACCGGTTGCTTTCTTTGCTTACTCGTTCCTTAGGGTAGTCCCTATACAAATGGTATCCCCTACCACTCCAACGTGTGGGTATTTAGTAAGGTTTCTTAGGGTAGCTTTAACATAGGCCAAATATGTTGGCCTCACCAGATGTTTGATAGCTCTGGCTCCCAATTCCAACTTCTCAAAATTGTGAATGATGTTGTATAAGAAGTGCTCTAATAATGTAGAATTGTGCACATGCGCTTGGGCCAAGAAATTTTCTCCAATAATTTTCCTAATCATGCCCTCTTCTACATCATTTCAAATCAAGAAGACCTATTTAAGGTGGTTTTCAACTAGTCACTCAACTGCACTACACTCTATGCCTTCAATCAAAAGGAAATCGCTCTTGGAGGTAGCATTACTCAAGGTGCTCGACATGTTTAAAACAAAAATTGTCATTGTGAAGAATGCAAGTGCCTCTGTTTGATTTATAGCAAGAAGGGGTAAGTTGGAAGAATTCATTCGAGGGAAATTAATAATACAAGGACATTACAAGTTGCCTCAAATTAAATAAACTCAATAGTGATGTGATGTTGTTTTAACCAAATGAGCTTTGGCAGAGAAAATCTTTGTATTTAACTATCCACACGAATATGATCCTTAGTGGGCACATCATTAATTACCGAGCTAAAGTGATATAGACTGTTCGCACGAGCTAGAGGACACATGGCTTATTTGTAAAGATTGGTGATTCATTCCCTTGTCTCAATCAATTGGTAGATGTGATGTAATCATAACCTTCGTTAAAATAGCCATAAATGCTTATTTTCCTTAGTTGGATAGACATCAAAAATCATCCACAAAATGCTCATTCAGTGAATTGGTGGTTTCAATTTCCCCAAGATTTAGTTTTCAAGAAGTTGGTGACCGTTATGATGTAAAAAATATATATACGCTTTTGATGAACATTTGAAAGGTTTCAATTTTTGATCCCCCTTGCAATTTGATGCACAATTGAGAATCAATTGAAAAAAGGATCAAGTTTTGCAATTTAATTTTGTTTTTCTGAAGAAGTTCTTTGTCTTTGAGCAATGAATGTAAATGCAACACTTAGTGTTTATGAATGAGTTTTGAGCTCTAATAAGTGTTGGAATTCTACGTCTCTTTGTTGATGTTGTGTTCTCGAATATTTTATTTATTATTCTTTAGTAAAATGATTGAATTGCATTATGTTGATTCAATTACTTGCTATTAGTAATCCGATCTTTGAGTTGTGATATTGATGACATGCACATATTTTCAGTTCAGTTAATGCTCTAAGTTGATTTCAATCGCATTTGCATCATGGCTACGAGCAAGTGTTAGTTTTCCTTTTCTATTTTTGGTCAAAAGCATACACATTGTCTTTAAATAAAAAAATAAAAAATCATATCTTATGAGGGATTTGTACCTCTTAAAATTCAAAAGAAGATCACTAATGAAATGGTGATCTCTCCAACTGTTGATTGTATATTAGTCTTTCTTTTGAACATCTATAAAGTCAAATTAAGTTAATCTTTAAAAAGAAAAATATGTCAACCAATAGATTTTTGGTGACTCCATTGGGGAAATTGAAAGAGAAAGTCAAAATAGTTGCCTTGTTATGTATAAAAATGGTTTTACCTCATAAAAATGTTTTTCTTGTGTTACAACTAGACCTAGACTGGGTCACTACAAAATAGGAAGATACTATTTCCTAGTTAAATACTCTAGGTTGGAGATACTAGAGGAGTGTTGCAAATTATGAGGGTAAACTTTAATCTTGAGGAAGAAGAAGAGTTAGCATGGAGGCCAATTAAAAGAGTGGTTGAGAGGTATCCAAAATAGAGATTGTGTGAAATTCTCATCCTCAACCTAACTTGAATCGCAATCATAATCCTCCTCCAGCACAAAATGCACCACCAAGGAATTGATTCATTTTAGAAGTAACAAAGAAATTACCTCTACTTAGGTGGAGGTTGGAAACTCTGTATTTTAATTTCTCTCTATTTCTATAACGATATTTTAGTACATGAGATGGCTCTAGTCTCACCACAACCATGGATGGCTCATTTCAAGCCCCTAGCTTTATCTCAATACTTGGCCTTGCTTGTAAGATCCAAAAAACATTTCAAAAAGTTTACTGGAGAAGATGCATAGAATCCAGAGAACCACATTCAAGCTTCAACTGTTGCATGTGGGATTTTAGGTGTTATGAAGGAAGATGTGTTTGTGCGGATTTTTATAGAATCTCTGGTTATTAAGGCATCAAAATGGTTCTAATGCTTAGAATATGGGTGCATCAATAATTAGAGTGTGTTGAAGGACATGTTTATTGCAAGGTTTAGACCAACCATTGACACAAGTACTCTATTGTCAAGTACTTCTTCAAGATTCAAAAGGGAGAGCATGAAAATATGATGATTTTTGTTGATAGATTCACTCAATTTTTGAAATGGATTCCTCATGCCAATATGCCAAGTCAATCCAATTTATTGACTGTCTTTGTCGTCACCCTACATACAAAAATCCAATTCCACTTGAAGCGGAAAAGGGTATGTGACTTTGAAGTTGCCAAACTGGAAGCCATAAGAATAGAAGACAATTTACTTTTTTTTGGATATTTCGACCAATGTTGAGTTGGAATGTTGTCAAATAGAGAATTCACTCTAGAAGTTTGTCATGAAATGTCAAGTGAGAGAAAATTCTTATCTTATATAGATACATGTTCTAATTTAGTCTTACTATTCCAAGAAGATTACTTAGCTAAACCAAGAGTTGATGAAAGGAGTGAAATACACATCAAGCATTATAGAGATGGGGAAGAAGACTTTGATAGCTCTAATGAGGAGGAAGATTACTCTTCCTCCACAACACTATGTTCCATCTCAGTATCCTCTATCCCAACAACCAAGGAAGCTGAACAAACATTTGATTTTATAACTCACGTTACCTCCATGTTCCTAGGATTCAAAGTATTCATTTTTTATATTGGTGAATCAATCAACCAGATTGTGACAACAGTGGAAGATTGTGAACAAATAGGAAAGATTGGGGCTGGTAGTCATGAAAAGTTGTCAAGTAATTTTAATGCTTTATACCTATCAGATAGTTTGAGTGAGAATTCTTAAATCACAAATAATCCTTTATTTGAATTGCATGAGATTGAACTAGACAACTTGGAGATTTATGTCCATGTTTCTCATGATGTTGTGATGGTCGGTAAGGATGGTGAGATGAGTGACGAGGAATCTGAGAATGGTGGTGGACCAAGGGAAGAGGGAGAAATTGAGTAGGAGTGGTGTGTAGATGACACGTCTCTATTGTGAGTAGTTTGTCTTTCCCTTTAAATCAAGATTTAAGAACATTCACTAAGCAACTTTTACAAAAATATGCATTACCTAACTTTGGCACGGGGAAGGAAATTGGTAATTCAGGGGCTATGTTTATTAAAGAAGGTGATATTGTTAAGTGGATATCCATAAATCTCTCTAAAATCATGTCAAAGTACAATATGCCCATACTGGATGAGAGAAATTGCAAGGTTTACACTTCACAGTTGCACATTGATTTTAGCCCAAATCCGTACCAATTGCACTCATTCTCTACTTTAGTTAGTGAAGCAATGGTTCTTGATGCTAACTTGTTTGAAGTGACAAATGAGGACATGCTCAAAACTCTTCTAATACATGGGATAATGGAAATGTACTACAAGAAGTGGCTTTTTGGTGGAAAAAATACATTGCAATAGGTTATTTTTCATATAAGTTTGGTCTGGTATAACTTGTTACCCATGAATGTGCAAGGGTTGTGTGGGCATATATCTCTTGTTCGTAGTGGGTTATATTTTCCCCTTCTAGTCGATGGTTCATGTGAGTAACCTTAAATTTCTTCAATGGTAGGTGTCCCCCACCCTATACATATTTCAATTTTGATTGTGTGGCTAGTCTAGGTGCTTATTTCCCTTTTGCTTGTCCTATTTTTAGATTGTTTAGATCCTTCCTTTAAATGTACTGATTCTATTGCCTAATGGATAAGGAACTAGTTTTCTATTGAGATCATGTATTCATGTCTTTGTCCTTCACAATCCTTGTCCCCAGTTAGAGCTAGTTGTTACTACATTTTTTGTCATTCCCCTCCCAAAAACACATCCACCCTTAAACAAATTTAACCATGTCAAAGTTGTCGCCTTTAAACTTGGTTTTTGGAAAATATGTGGGGCTCTGATTGAGTTGCCACAACCCCTTCCCTGCTTGACTGTCTAAAATTTTTAACTTATGCTTGTTTTGCGTTGGTCTCTTTGTGAAGTTTTGGGTTCTAGAATGGTTTTCATAACCTTGGAACTCATCGATGGAAGAAAGAAAAGTTAAGCGAAAAGCAAGTTACTTCAAAGCTTTCGTTATGTTTTGAAACCTTTGTTAGTTCCAAACAAGGTTTCAGAAACCTAACTCATTCTCGCAGTGAGTCCTTTTGTAATGCCCCGCAACATAAACCCCAAAGGACAACTACAACCAATAGATTACCACACTAATTTTTTTTTTTGAAAGAAGAACATTGCATAAGATGATCGTGAACATACTTTATATAAGATGTCTATAACATACATTAAATGGTGAAACCTAGCTAGTCCCATGGGGTTACATGGTTGCATTACACATAAACATTCCCAACCAAAAACATCATTTAAGTTAATGCCAAGTAGATTATAATAGAAGCACACATTCACAAGATAACACAATGATAACATACAACCATTCATGATCATTAGAGATGAAAAGGATACATACATCATTTTTCAATTCATAGTTCAATATTACAATTGTGGAGCATATTTCCACATATACAACACATCATGGATACAATAATTCATTACATAATGCTTCCCTTATATCAACGGGAAGAGTACATCAAGTACAAGAATGATGCATCAATGAAGAATAAGGTACAAGCGTAGAACAATCTTCAACCAAGTGAAGTTCTAGAAACTCTGCATTTGCTTCTACATCACGAACACAACCTAGGAATCCAATGGGGTGCATAGCACGTTCCACCTGACCACGTGGACATGAAGGTCCACCCCCTGTGCTAGGAGATGACAAGAAAGGACCCACATCCAAACAAGGTCAAGCAGACAAGGCTAACACACCACCAACATAAAACAACATCAAACAAATATAAACAACACTCCAGAGGTAACCAAACAAGGGAAAATAAATGGGTACTATAGGAGAGTGTCATCACATGGCCCTACATGGATTATCCAAACAACCTATCACAAGGTGCCGCCTCCATCTATGGTTCTCCTGACTACCTATCTCAAGGTGCCGCTCCATAGGGTGAATCATGCGAAACCACTTACCTTTCGTGAGGACAAGGCAGTGATCTTAGCAACCAGGTCTTCTCATCCCATCCTTAGCCTGTAAAAGCACTAATAGTATGGGTGAGGCATAAAATTAATATTGTTTAGTGTTTAATTACCCAAACCCTCTAGTTCATTAATTAAATTATCACTTGTTAAGGAAACTCTTCCATGAGTTACCTTGATAGCCCCTTTGTGCACCGACCCCCATGAAGAGCCACTCTCCCTACAGGCACCCAAACCAAAACACGCAAGGGGTGGACCTCACCTCACATAAAAATCAAGGCGTACATAACACACAACATGTGAGGAAAGAACCATCTTGCAAACCCATTCAATATCACTGAAACAAGAACAAAGGAGGTATCACCCACCACTTAAAATACATAAATCAACTGATGCCCTAAGACAACAAAGTACCCAAACGAACAAGTTTTCCCCTAGCCTCTGGAAGTTACTAAAAATATCCACCCAAAAATGAGAATAAAAACTTGGATTCCCAACCATCTCAAAAGAAATATGTCTACAAGAAAATCAACACATAAAGTCTCCTCATTCCATAATTATCACAAGAGAAAAACTCACAATATGGGACCACGAAGTGGCAATATCAATTTCACAGTCGTAAAATAGCAAGTGTAGAGTAAAAATAACAACCTCATAACAAAATCCTCAAACTTAATCAGAGTTGACATGATCAATTCAGTACAAAATCAATCGCATTTACCGACAACAAATCAACCAATAGGGCATCTAAGGGAACCCTCAATATTCTCCTTAAATGATACCCATCGACTAATTACCCAACAAACTTTCAGTTCAAGTGAAGAAGGACATGTTGAAAACCACATTTTACAAAGACTATCAAATCAACTATTAATTGATTACAAAGGACAAGCATTAACTATTAAAAGACAAACTAATTCAAACTATTTAATTAAATCCCTCCATTGACTAAACATATGTAACTCAATTCCCTATTTAATTTTCCAATTTCCTTCTCTATCAATTAACTTAAATTCATACTAGCATATAATATAAAACTTCTCTTTAAACTTATCTCTTTACCATTGACTTCCCTTTTTGGACCATACTCACAACCCGAAACCAACTATGATATCAATTATACTAATTTGCATGGTGAAATCACAAGGCAAAGGATAATTTAAATCTATCTATTCAAATATCTATATACAACAAATCAAATTCCCTATTCAAAAGATTCCATTCACTAAAACTTTGCAAAAATTCATAATTAATTATATCGACAATTAATCTAATAACTACTTTCATGTCGATTACAAAATAATCCTGAAAGAATCAATATTCAACAATTAACGAAGAGATAATTTGATTCTTTTATTTAATTCAAATCCTCCAATTATCGAAATACAAATAGGCCAATTTCCTTAAAAAAACATAAATTAAATAAAGTTAATATTTTCTTTTAACCTAATTTAATTCAATCATATAATTAACTAATTCTCTTTAAAAACTAATTTCTTAAATGCTAATGTTATATAAAAGAAAGGTGTATATTCATTTCAACTTCTCCTATGATGACTACATAATATTAATAAAAGAATCTATCCTCACCTATTATAACCCTAAAAACATTCTCTTAAGAAGATAAATTAAAAGAAAGCCATCTTAAAAGTGAGATAATTACCTTACCCCCTTTTTCCTTAAGCGGACCTAAATTCCCTTCTAACAATAATTATCCAGCCAATAATATAATTAACCAATAAATTAGTAGCAAGCTATTAAAGGACAAACTCTATCTATATCACTTATTTCCTTTATGAAGTAGAACACAATTGGAGAAATAAAATATTTAATTAGCACAATTTCAATTTCAACTATTACCTTATAATATAGTTTACCTTAAGCTATCAATTGGGTCTATTTAATTAAAGGATACTTAAATATTTTCAAATACCTAAATAAACTAACATGACCACTAATATTCTCCAACCTCTACACAAACTTATTTACATCATTAATTTGTAAATATGGAACAATCACTTGAATATTAGTAATACACAAATGCATGCATATAAGTATTGTTGATAGGTGTTTTTGCACCTTCTCAACATAGGCAACACACGAATGCACTACCTCTCTTGAAAGGCAATTTCCAACAAGAAGTTGCTGAAAAGTACCCTAAGGTCTCTCGGGTGTCAAGTCATGACATGCCTAGAATTTCTTAGTTGGTTCAATGTGATTTTGCTAGTAATCACAGGGCAGCCTTACATGGGTTAAACTAGAGGGGAATTGGATCCTTGTATGGAGTTTATAAATTTTTTTGAAGGGTTGCTCTATTGCTATAAGTTCAGGACAACAGTCTTAAACTCCACTTTGATCTTTAGATTTGGCTTTATAATGTGTAATGAAATTTATCTAAAGCACCTATTTAAAAGAAAAGTCAAAAGGGTAGGGAAGGGAGTAAGTTCCCAGACCTGAAACTAGTAATGAATAGTGATAATGAAGAACCCTATAGTGGACAACCTTCCCAAAACTTAGTTCCACTTAACCAGATTAGTCCACAGTCTCATGAAACAAGTGCAATCTTCTAAGGTCTACAGATTTCAATCATTTATCCACCACAAAACATGAACAAAAGATAGAATTTAAGTGCAACATTCAAACAATGTTCAGACTAGCTTTACACTATAGTTTATCATCAATAAACAACAAAAAACATGAATAAGGAAAGGCATCTACACATCAGAATCATTCACCATCAATGAACAACACTAACTAATCTACCAAAGCAAGCTAAAACATAGAACAACAAAGTTAATCTACTCAAATTCACTAACTAGGAGGAGAAGAATCATGAAACATAAAGTTGGAACTCAAGAATCGACCAAAATCAATGAACTTCTATTAGAATTCTAGCAACATGTCTTTACAACAACTCAACTCTCCCTTGAAAATGAGAGGAGACCCCCTATTTATAGTGTCCAAAAAGAAAATGAATGGCCAAGATTCAATCTTATTGTGTGGACAAGATTCACTACAAATTAGGGTTTCACCTACCCCTAAATATTTTACAATTTAAAATTATATTGTCTTTTAACCTATTTTGTCCTCTTGTGGGCAGCACTGTAGCTCTTTTGTCTTTTAGTTGATTGCCTTGTTGTAGCTACTTTGTGAGGAATTCATCATCAATAACCAAATTTCCTTCTTGTTTCTTCACAGTAACATATTCCATGAATTTTTTGATCAACATCTGAAGCTTGCTCCACTCCATAATATTGGATTGAAGCACCTGGAAGTTCAATTTCTTTGATCAGCTGGTAATTACATCCCAATATTTATCGCAATTGGGAGTATTCTTCATCACTTGCTTGGATTGGGTGAAGGCTCGCGCAACAAAACCCATAAAATCTGGCGTAAGTGCATCTATGGTTCTATTCTGCATCTTCTTATGAAAGTATGGCTTTACCTTCTCCGGGTCCAACTCAATGGCGGGCATGTCATAATCTGTCATTAATTTCAAATACTCTCCATAGGCTGTCCCGATTTCCTTGACCCAATCAATATCAAGCTCCATTTCATGGAGAACTCATTCCAATATTTACTTCTTGTGGTCGAGGCCTGGCTTTCATGTTTCGACGATCCAATGATCATCTTTTACCAAAGCAAGCTCCTTTTCCCATGTTCTTTTAGGCATCCTGAGGATTGCCTCAATTTTAGGATATGTAATCCTATATAGCTCGGGGAAGTCGGTGCAAAACTTTCTCATGCCCTCAAGTTATTTTTTGCACTTCCAGAAACTTGTTGGTTGTCTTGACAGCGCGACCAATGCCCATGTTTCCATTGTAGAGGAATTTTTGGAACCAATACTCTATGGCCTTGATCCAATTCTTTCTCCTTTCCAGCTTCTCAATGTGGTCCTTGGACAACAGCTGTGGTGGTGCAGATGACATGGTGGGAAGCTCCTCAGTGGAAGACCATTGCTGAATATAAGCTATTAAGTCCACCACTTGTGCCTTTAGCTCCTCCTTAGAGGTCTTGTCCTTATGCATTTGATGCACAATGGTGGTGACAGATCCTTGAAGATGGTCAATTTTCTGCTCTCTTGTTGATGTCCCCAAGTCAATGGTAGAAATATTATAGCTGACCCCTTCTTCCCCCATTACCGAAGTGGCTATCTGTACCATCCTAGATCCCAATGCATCCATTGTCAGGTGGGATCTGACCCTCGACTTCTTTTCCTTATTCGTACTTATTTGTGCCTAGGATAGAACGGCTTCCAGCGTCGCCTTCAGATCCATTAGGGTTAGAGTTTTCTTCTCTAACTACTTTTCAAGCCATTCAGGCACCTGTGATTCCCCTTTTGGCGATTCATGATCACCTTCTTCCTCATGGGTATGTTGAATTTCCATTGCTTTGCTACTCAGAGTCTCCTGATCTGTCTTTTCTTCTTCTTCCTCATCTGAATCTTGAATAAATACTGTTTCTCTTCCTGGGGATTCAGTGGCTATATTCTCCTTGGGGCTATCCTCCCCCTCAGAGGTTTTCTCTTCTTCCTCTTGTTCATGCCCATGTTCTTCGTGATGCTCTTCTTCTGGGCCTTTCCTTGTTTCAACCTCTTCTTTAGGCTTGTCTTCTTCTTTCTCTTCTCTTTCTCTTTCTTCTCACTCTCCTGAAGGAGGAATTTCTTTCTCATGCTCGGGGCTCCTATCTTGTTCCTCAGTTGGAGGTTCAATTTCCTCCTCCATTTTCTCATTTGTATCCTTCTCTTCATCAGAGGGCTTCCCTTCAGCTTCTTCTACGACATCCTTGAGTTGTTGGGCCAACTCCTCGTCGAGCTCTAGGTTGAATGTTTCCACAATATACTTTGTACCTGGCTCCTCAACGTCTTCTTTAGATGATTGTGTTTCCTCCTCCTCTTCCTCACACACCACTTTATCAATTACTAGGTGCCGATATTTAGGGGGCTCATGATAATCATTTGCTTCTTCTTCCATCTCTTTGGTTGCTTCCCTCTCTTTTTTTTTTTTCCAATTCTTCAGATATGTACATTGTCACCCCCATTATGGGTGGTTCAATTGGAGGAGGAGGGACAGGGAGGTTAGCAACAACCTATGCTAAGGTAGCTTGTACCATAGGGTTCATTAGCATCCAAGACAGCTCTATCGGTATGTTTTGCATGTGTTGAGAAAAAGCTTCTGGGAGTGAGAGAGTAGGCATTGGCATCATTGCAACAGAGGGCTAATGATGGAGACATGGAGGAGGAAGAGAGCGAAGAAGTGGTGGCGAATGAGGAATCTATGATCATAACTTGTGTTGCAGGGGAAGTAGAGGCAAGGTGAACTGAAATGTCCACCACTGGCAGAGAAGAGGCCATTATCGCCTGAGAAGTAGGCAGAGGAGCAATAGTAGTGGCAACAACAACAATGATTGCAAGAGTGGAGGCAATAGGTGGGGAATTTGGCTGCTTGACCTCTTCTTCCTCTCCTTCACAGAGTGGGTCTTGTATAGTGGGCATTTCTGTGAAACTGCCCGACTTCCTTGGTTTCTTGGAAGCTTCACCTTCTAATGCTTTCCTTGAGTACACCCTTGGCTTGGGCTAACATTCAGATGTTTCTTTCTGCTTCTTGGACCATGTAGTGGGAGGAGACACCAAAGTTTCTCTTGTTGGGGCAACAATGGAAGAGGCACTCTCAGTCTCGCTCTCGGGTTCATTCTCTAGCTCGCCGTATGTAAGAGTAACCCCTTGCAGTTTCAGTTGTGCAACTTTCCCGTCAATCCAATGTGTTGTTCTTGCTTCAATGGGTTTCGTCAGAATATCAAGGTGATTAACCTCTTCCTCGTCCCAATCGATCAACAACCATGGTAGGTTGGCAACAACATCATACCTAGGGTCAATCACCGTGTTTTCATCTTCAACAATCTGATTAGGCACTAGAAACAACTTGACTATTTTGAGAAAATACGTGGTCATGCGCATGTAGTGCCTCATTCATACTTCTTTATCATCCCTGCAATTGGCCCAAAAGTTCTCAACATTATGCAAATGGGCATACTCAATCTCGACTGCCTTCTTTAATTTACCATATGGGTCCATTCGCAGCTGGGCAGTGTAGAGCTCCAAGTTGTACTCAACTAACTCCTTATCAGAATACTCTACACATTGGGATGCAGGGAGTGCATACATTCCTTGACCAAATGTGAGGGGATAGGGGATCCCTCCCTATGCTTGTCGCTCAGAAGGGTGTGTGCACACTGTAGCTGCCGGGAGAGTTCCAATAATACCAACTGGTCATTTGGGTACCATGGCAACTTATATGGTTTCTCTTAGAAACCCTTGGCTCGAATGTATGTGAATTTGGGAAATTGAATAAATAGGAAGCCAAACCGACGGATGTAAACATTCAAAGTCACCTCCAAGTAACCTGATGATATGCTCGATGAAGGCATCATTGACTCTGCAATAGTATTTCTTGAAGTTTTGGTACTGGAGTTGTGAATATTTATCATAGACATTTAATTCCCTTCCTGGAGTCAAGCTTGGGGCTACAAATAATCCCCTGTATTGGGCACGATCAGCAAGCAAATAGGCGAGGTAGGATGTCATGTAAAATTGTGAAGTTTTCTTCTCTGCCACGAATTGTTCATGTAGGTAGCTACTAATCATGCATGCCCAATTAAATTGGGTCTTCCTCCTGATGATTTCCTTAATGAAGTACAACATCCATTCCTAGAAGAAGGCCGTAGTTGGAAGACCCATGACCCTTCTTAATAAGGTTACCAAGTTATGGTAATCTTCATGAAAATCACTCTTGAAGAGCTCTTGGAGCACCTTTTTTGCACTGCCCCTCTTTTCCTTTAGCCAATATTGGTTAATGAGCTTCTTACACTTGAGAGGGTCAACATCCCATGTGGTTTTGACATATTCTTTAGATGCTTCTTCCATTTCATCAAAGGTTGGTATATGGAAGGTTTTCCCTATTGATTTGGCAGACATATCAGCTAATATATTGCCATCCCTATCCACAATTATTTTAGTATTTTCTTGATATGCCTCTCTATACGCCATCACGAGCTCGGGAGTAATGAGAGCAGGAGGGAAACCTACAGTCTTGGCCAGCCCACTCTTTCTGATATTCCTAGCATTCTTTGTGGTAGGACTGATGATGACGCTTTGCTTGAATTCATCGATGTCAATATGTCCCAAGTTAGTATCTGAGATCTCTTTCTAGTCTGTGGTGACCTTTGACTTGAGGGGCTCCCCTTGGAATTTGTATTTCATTTGGTACTTATCTTCTTTACCCCAGGGTGCCTTGGAAAATTTCTTTCCTCTTTCCTTCTTTACGACTGCTTTCGAAGGTCCTAAAACTTGTTCCATATATCCTATAGGCAAGAGAGGAGTAAGCACATTCAATTTTAATAACACAAGAAGCGTTAGCCAAAATCCTGTAAAAATGATGTTAGATTAGGTAACTCATCATTCAAAGGTCCTAACATCTCTTTCGGATCAACATTGGCCATTCATTTGGGGAAGTTATGGCCATGTGGGCCTAGGGGTTCAAACTTCCCTACACTGGTAGCCATTTTGAAGGCAATTGTGGACAGACGACAGACAAGGCATGGTGGCCTGCAAGGTTGTACCCACATTAGGATTTGTCCTTAAAGTGGGTCCACCAAGAAGGTCAGGCCATTTAGGCACGTGGGTCAACTCAGTTTTGAGGTTTTGGGATAATTAGATTGGTCGTTTAAGTGAGCGAGTGTAAGGTATGTGGGTGTAGGGGGTTTGTTGGCCGTTTGGTGCTCTGCCATTGAAACGACATTGGAAAAGCGACATTTTGTAGGTGACATCCTGCCATGTGAGATCCTCTGACCCAGGGGACGACTGCCACTTTATCTTTGAAGTTCAAACCATTCGGATGAGTGCGGGCTGGAAGACGCAGGAAGGCACTAGAGGATAGCCGTTTGAAATGGCAAAGGTGAGATAGAAGTCCGCAGAAGGAAACCCACACTATCGGGTCCGCAGGCAGCCTAGGCGTCATTCGTTTGTTAGTTGGCAGACAATTAAAAGGAGATAGCGAGGTCGGGTCCCGCATAGCAGGCCGACGGGGTTCCGCGATCGTTTAGCACAATGATGATAGAATGGGCATTCACAGGCAGCCACCTGCATGGGGCAGCCCGCAAAGTCTTTTTACTCGGTTATTTTTGTTGTTTGGCTTGGACGAAGGCAACAAGCACAGGTTCCACGGGGTGGAAAGATGGATGTTCGAGGCTGTTTGGAACGACAAACTCAACATGGCGGCCCGCGGACGAAAGTCCACAAGGAGAGGCCTGCACAAGGGCCAACACTTAGTCATTTTTGGTGCAAGGGAAATTGGATGGCAGTGGCAGGATCGAGACTCGACAGGTGGAGAGACGCCACAGTTTCATTATTTTGAATGGTCATGCAAACGGTGGTGAAAGGTTAGCAGAGGTCGGCATTGGATGGTCTGCATCTCATAAATTGCTTTGTTTTTAACTCGTACAGTGGACCTGACGGCGGGGTTCGCTGGGTGGACAGATGGGTTACGAGGGCCGTTCAGAATGGCAAAGCTAGGGTGAAAATCTGTGGATAGAAGTCTGCAAGGAGAACTCCGCAATGAATCAGGACTTAGGCATTTGGGTGCAGTTAAGTTTGATAAAAAATGACTGGGGTGGGACTTGCCTAATGAGAGGACATGATTAGATAGCTGTTTGGAATGGCGGGGCTCAAAGGGCATTCCATAGGTGGAGGCCTACGCTATCGGACCTGAGAGGGCTGAAGGATTTCTATTTTGGGCTCATGAATTTTGGCTAAGTTTAAGATGACTGATTAGGGGTGTCTTCCCGTGAAGGCGGGTTCGATGAAGGTATTCATTGATTGTTGAAGATTAAACAGTTTAAGGGAAAAGCGACGGTGGTGGGCAAGTTGCGGGCCCACAGGGCATGAACGCCTTGGTCCAAGAATGGCCGCGGTGACATCAAGTTCCGCACGCGGCTTGCAGGAGATTTTTGAAGGTTATCAAAATTCTGCCTTGTGGGTTTTGATTGCCGGGGGTTTACCTAACTGACTTCCAAGTTTCTTTCTTCAGAAATTTAACACATTTTATGAAAATCAAAGAAAACTCAAGGCATGGCTTGCGGTAGAAGACCAACTTGAAAATTGCGATGAAATCGATGAGGAGACTGCAAATGGAGACCCTAAATTGGCGAAGGAGCTCAGTGGGTGCGACAACGGCGTTTGAGAGAGGCTTTGACAAACTCCTAGAATTCCTAATAGTGAAAATGACAGCTTGAAATGGGCTATTAATAGACCTTTAACATTTAATGCATGCGATTAATGCAGGTATGATGGCGGCTGCGGTTAGTGAATGCGTATTTCGAGAAGGGTGGCGGGAAAGGAGGAGTTCATAGAGCGGATGGCTCCTCGGACTTGGACGTCAAGTAGGATGACAATGGAAATGACACAGGAGGGTGCGGGTCCCGCCGACAGGAGGACACGCTAACCTGGCCATTTGAAATGGTGAAAGCAAGGCGGCTCTCCGCATAGAGTGGCCTGCAGGGGCAAATCCGCAGTGCCTAGAGGATGACAGTTTTAAAGCATGAAGGAAAACAACCAGAGAAATCCTGTAAAGGCCTAAGGCCTTGAATATTTGAGGATAGAAAAACTTGGTCAACTCAAGATGATTCCTCTAAGACTTTCTGACCACCTAGGATTCAAAAATAGGGGGTAGGAAAAATGAGGCAGTGACAAAAGCGACCCAATGAAGCGAAAATAGAGGGTCCCTATTCTGAACAGGGCGTGTGTGCTAGAGGCACAACAAATGGCGACTCCGCTGGGGAACGCTCCTGAGCATTCTAGGGATAAATGCTTATTCAGAACCCAGAATCTCTGGTTTCGTAGACCAGGGGCTGGTTTCCAAAAGTGAACTTGGGAGCTTGTAGGAGAACAAGATACTTGACTGAATCAGATCATGAAATGTCTTGGAAGTGTGTGGGTATAGTGAATTCATTCCCTCTCCTTAGAGATTATGACCAACAACTACCAATCAGGCCAAGCAAACTACATTAATTATCTAACTCCAAAAGTAACTTGGACATTTCCCTGTTGCTAGCTAGGCGTCCATAGCCCTGATGTATTTGTTGTGTGATCCCACAAACATTGCTCTATTGCCAGCCGGGTGTCCATAGCCCTATTAGAGTTATCTGCACACCCACACAGTTTCCTATTTTTGAAATTTTTCTTTCTTTTCTACTATTATATTCAATATTCTTTCTTTTACTTAACTGTGTGAGCATTGTAGCTCACCATGGGTTTGGAATCACAGAAGTCACTGGAGCATTTTTAGGATTTCTCACTTGCCTCGCCTTCATAACGGCCATTGTATAGTTCCTCAAAAATAATTAGTGTGTTTCGTGTAGGATCCGAGACGAGTGTGAAAGGATTCAATGAAGGGTTGGGTTCTAGGTCAACCTCGAGTTCGAATAAGGAAACTTCCCCACAAAAGCAATAAGAGACCAATGGTTAAGAGTGAATGTTTATTCAAAGAACACGAAGGGCAGACAGCCGAGTGAACCATCTGTTGAACAAGCATGACCACCACATCAGGAACAAAGAGACACTCTCAGCAAAACAAAATAGCCAGGAGACAAACAAAACCGAAAGCAACGCGAGATAGCAAAGCAAGGAAACTAAAAGCAACCTAAACTAACCTATATATAGGTATTTACAAAGATCAAGCTCAAAAGAGCTTAGGCAAGGAAGTAATACTTTAGGTGTTTCCCGTTGATGGACAACAAGACATCTTCACCTGTTACAGTTTTAAGTCAAAAAGCATTATCTCCCAGGATTTCAGAAATTTGAAAGGGGCCAAGCCAGAGCTTGTTGAATTTGTCATGTCCCCCTTTCTTTTCATGGGATTTGTCCCAACATAGGACCAGATCAATGATTCTAAAGGCCTTTACTTTGTCTTGTCGATCGAACCATCTCTTGACCACGCCCTGATGTTTGGCAAAATTTTCAATCGCATGGTCACGTACTTCTTCCAAGTGAAGTAACTTAGCTAAGCAGGCTTCTTGTCAATCCCCTTCTTCGTAAAAGGTATTGATGAATTGAAGGGTGGGGATCTTGAGGTGCACAGGGAATACATGCTCTAAGACATATATGAGGTGGAATGGGGAATCACCCAAGGTAGCCTTGTGGCGTGTACAATCTACCGAAAGGGAAAAACAAAGTTGGGTATGCCAGTCCTTGGGATTCTTATCAAGCAAATTTTTGATGATAGTGATCAAGTTTTTGTTTGTGGATTTAGCTAGGCTATTTCCCTGGGGATAGCAGTTGGATGAGAATTTAAGGGCAATATTGTAATCAAAGGCCCAACTGATGAATTTAAGTGAGGCAAAGGCAGGGCCAATATCGCAAACTAACACATATGGGCACTGAAATGATTCAAAATGAAACCTTCAAGAAAATTAATGATTACCTCTGTGGTACATTACCTACATGCAATAGCTTATGTCCATCTAGTACAATAATCAGAGGCGGTTAGAATGTACCTTGACCCACAGATGATGGTGAGCTTACTGGACCAATGAAGTCGAGACCCCATTGTGCAAACGGTCTTACCTCCAAAACTGGTAGCAACGGTACAACAACATTCCTTTCTCTGGTTGCGGCGATCTAGCAAATGTGGCACGTGCGAACACGACTGTGAGCATCCTTGAAGATAGTTGGATAGTAATATCCTACTTGTAGGATTTGATGAGCAGTAGAAGGGCCAGACCCATGACCAGTACCAAACTTGTCGTGGAACTCCTTCAACATGCGTGTCGCTTCTTCTTTTCCAAGGCACCAAAGGTAGACCCCTTCATGATTTCTTTTGTAGAGTATAGATCCTTGCATCATATAGCTGATACTTTTTAGTCTGAGGGCATGCTTTTGGAATCCTTGTAGATGAGGCAGGCACTTGTTGTTTAGCACGTAATAGACAATATTGTCATACCATTCCCCTGGGGAAACATCTTCAAGCTGGTATTGCTGAACTGTAAGCTCAGGTCCTGCTTCAGCCACTGTTTTAGCTCTTGTTCGAGTGAGGGCCTATCCTCTTACTAATTTCATTGTCTAAATCTCCATATCATATTCTTGCAGCAGCGTGACCCACTTTGCCCTTTTTTCACCCAACTTATTATGTATCAACAAGGTCTTTACTGCTGGATCAAGGACAATGGTGAACACCTTGTTCCACAAGATGTAGTTCTTGAACTTCTTAACTCCCCTGATGAGAGCATACACCTAATTTTCTATGTTGTGATATCTCAGTTCAACATCCTTTAAGGGAGCACTCATGAAAGCAATCGAGTGCTTACTCCCTTCATCATCCTTTTGAGTCAGAATGCTGGCACACAAATTATCTAAAGCGAACAAATAAATGTAGAACAACTTCAGATAATCAGGGTTGACTAGCATAGGTGCTTCAACAATGGATTTCTTGATTTCCTTGAAGGCTTGCTTTGCTTTTGGAGTCCATTCAACTTTGGCATCTTGCTTCAACATTGCATTGAGTGGTTTAACAATTTCAGCAAAGCCTGTAATAATTTTTCTAACAAAATTTATCTTTCTGAAGAAATATTTCAGCTCTTTCTTGCTACCAGGCAGCTAAATCTTCAAAAGGGATTGAATGCGCTAGGGGTCTATGGAGATTCCTCACTCTAAAATAATGTGTTTGCGCAACTTACCTTCCGTAACTCTGAAGATGCATTTGTTTGGATTAAGGGAAATCCCAAATTCTTTGCACTTCTGAAAAAAATATGCACAGATCAGAAACATGACCACCTCGCTTCTTTGAGAACACAATAAGATCATCCATGTAGATGATTATGCATTTTCTTATCAGATCCTTGAAGGCTATATCCATTGCACGTTGAAAGGTGGTACCGATGTTGATGATCCCGAACAACATTCTCCTATAGGAAAAGGTTCCCCACTTGGTGGTGAATGCTGTTTTATGTCTATCTTCGTATTGCACCATGACTTGATTATATCCAAAATACCCATCGAGGAAGGACATCATCTACGAGCCATTAAAAAACTGTAGTACCTGATCTAATGAAGACACATGATAGTTATCTTTCTCTGAAGCCCTGTTCAAATTGTGGAAATCCACACAGTCTGATTTCTCCTTTCTTTTTTCTAATCGGGACGAAATTGGCCACCCATGTGGAGTGCCTGACTAGGAATATGATCCTAGCTTATAGCAACTTTTGCACTTCCTTGTAGATGATTGACTCTAGTAAGACATTAATTGGACGTTGTCGTTGTCAAAATGGTCAGACATCCAGTTTGAGAGGTATAGCGTGTGTAATGATGGAGGTATCATATGTCTTTAAATCTTCATAGCTCCATGCCACTACCTCATGATACTTTTGCAAAACATCAATGATTCCTTTTCTTTCTTCTAACGTGCAGACTTTACCAATGAATACATTTTTAACCTCCCTGGCTATCCCGAGGTTGTGGGTGTTGCACTGATTGTTGATGGAATCCTTTTTTGCTTATTGATCTTGGTCTCGGATCTGATCGAGGTCAAATATACGTTCAAGCTGAACCATACCTCTTGGAATAGTGTTCATCTTGAGGTTGATAATCCCTTCTATGTCTAGTTCTGTAACTATGGGAAAAATCTAGGCTAGCAGATTATAAACTAAATAAACTAAAACCTAAAGTAATATTGAAGAACATGGGAGGGAATAACATGAAAATAAGAAAGATATCACCTTAAGTATTCAATCTCCATGATTGACCTCCATTACACCTTCTCAACTTGCTGCAATATGAAGTTTTCCCTCAGATTTTGAGTGAGCAACCTATTGACTATGCCAAGACCAAAGCAAATGTTGAAGGATTTGATATGACAATGCAATACTATACAATTATGCAACTAGTAAGCAACTATGATCTATGACTAATGTATGCCAAAATGCCAAATGAAAGATGAAATATGCCTAAAACAAGAGCTAAAATGACAAGATTGCAAGAAAGCATGAAGTCAAGTAAAATGCCAAGAGCTAAAATGTCATGAGATTGCCTAAAACAAGATTGCATGAGATGTCAAAATGAAAACAAAATTGCCATTTTATAGAAAATGCAATTTTGGATGAATGGCTAAGATTGAAGATTGACAAATTCCCTAGAATCAATGGACAAGATTCAATAAGACAACCCACAATTAGGGTTAGGGCAACATTAGGTCAAATTCAAAATGAGTGGACAAGATTCAATTTGAGAAAATCAAATCAAGGGTTGACAATGCATGTGACAAGGAGACAAGTTTGGCACAAAAAAAGAGGTGGCTGGAAAATCAAATAATAATAGAAATTACTTGATTTTTGGAGAAAAAGACTATTTTGAATTAAAAATTGATTTAATTCAAAAGGTGGGGTCACATGAGAGTAAATAATTAATTTCAATTATTTACTAAAAAGAGGGAAAATTAGAAAGTGAGACCATTTTAAATAAATAATTTTATTTAAAATGAGGGAAAATACCAAGGTGGATAATAATTAAATAAATTAAAGAATTTATTTAATTTTAAGAAGACATTTAAGAATTATTGACGTATTTTAAATAAATAATTAAAAATAGGGAAAATTAGAAAGTGAGACCATTTTAAATAAATAATTTTATTTAAAATGAGAGAAAATGCCAAGGTGGATAATAATTAAATAAATTAAAGAATTTATTTAATTATAAGAAGACATTTAAGAATTAATGACGTATTTTAAATAAATAATTAAAAATAGGGAAAATTAGAAAGTGAGACCATTTTAAATAAATAATTTTATTTAAAATGAGGGAAAATGCCAAGGTGGATAATAATTAAATAAATTAAAGAATTTATTTAATTATAAGAAGACATTTAAGAATTAATGACGTATTTAAATAAATAAATAAAATTTATCTAGATTTAAATAATGAGGAGGAATTAGTGGACAAAGATAATTAAATAAATTAAGAAATTTATTTAATTATAGAGAAACATTAGACAATTAGTGATGTATTTAAATAAATAAATAAAATTTATTTATTTAAATAATCAAAAGGAATAAAGAACATGAATTAATTAAATAATTGCAAATTATTTGATTAATAGTAAAAAATGATCAAATGACATAATTAAATCTTTTAATTATGTTAGGACGAAAGTGGTGAAAATAGAACTTACAGGCCTAGGTCATTTTTATGTGCACATTTTTCCCCTCTTTGTCATAATGCAGCCTATCGTATTGTAACAAAGAAAATTCAGTAAAAAACGTGCCCCAATGAAGGTACGGAGTATCTATGCCCCCTTGGGAAATTTTTTAAATTTTGGGCCAGTGACAGAAAAATTTGGAAAGTGTCCCGACAAGCTAATTTGATGACCAGAAAAGCAACGGTGCAAGCGGTTTCATATTTTGACATGTTTAAGGTGGCCAAAAGGTCGGTCAAAGATGGTCAAAAGAGCTGCTAGTAATAACAAGGTTGAAAAATCCCACTTTGACCCTATAAATAGGTTGAAAATGGGGTAAAAGTCAATTCATTTTCACATTCTCAATAGTAAATTTGGAGAGTTCAGAGCAAGGAGAGCAGATGCGATGATGTGATTCCAATGATCGAGCACCACAGGGAGATCGTTAGGACATACAGATGGCCAGAGGGCGCGGACCCGCCGATGAGTAGCTCGAATCCACTTTATCATTTTATCATTTTTCACGCATTTCTAGGGTTTTAGGGTAGTCACTTGAATGTGCTACGACACATATGCGTGTGTGTAAGCCACATTCGTGTTCACATTCGACGCATTTGATGCATCACAATGCAAACGAAGGGAGTCCGTAGGATAGGTTATTTAGGTGCAACACATTTGTGGAAAACTAAGACACATTTGCCAAGTCACACTGCAAATGATAGGCATAATGCCGCATTCGAAAGCTTGTGACGCATTCGCGAACTTAGGCGATGCATTTGAATGAAGTGATGTAGTTGATAAGAATCATGACGCAAGTGTAATGCCGAGATGCAAACACAAGCGAAAACGATGCAAACACTAGATTGAGACGCAATTGAAGTACAAAATGATGCAACTACCTAAGTGCAACGCAATGTATTTGACTTTGACCAAGGCTGACTTTGTTGAGGCTCAAATTATGGGTTTCGAAACCAGCTTTGAGACAGGGAAAGATGGTGACTAATGCGACTTGGTCTGTACTACATTGCGTATATGCCCATTGTCTAGGAAAATAGGGGACTGTTGATTGCACTTTGTGAGAGATGGCATTCAGAGACATGTTCTTTTCATTTGCTGAAAGGAGAGGCTACAGTGACTCTCGAGGATGTGTACCAGATTCTGCATCTGCCGATCTGAGGGGAGTGGGTCGTGTATGATCCACATTAGGGACTGCAGACATTTACAGGTTTCTATGAGGACGAGATTGGTGCCAGGCATGGCATCAAGGGGTACGAGATTCACTGGGAGTTTGTGGCGGAGCACTACCCTCAGTTTGATGCCATGTTAGTGACACTGATTGCAGTACTTATACCAGATCGACGAGGACACAAATTCCCTATTGACTAGGAAAATGTACTAGTGAGGATGCGGCGAGACATGACTATATATGCATGGGGACCTTGCCTTCTAGGGATGATGTACCATCAACTGCATGAGGTTGTGTATAGGGGAGCACAAAGCATCATCTGCGACATGACACTTCTTATGATCTGGGCTTGGGAGCATGTTGCTATCTTCTGTCCGCCAATTCAGAGGCCACAGTTAGCAGATGGTATGCAGTATGTGTATTATTACGCAGGAGCCCTACAATAGACCTAGGTGGGAGAGATAGGCTAGTGGTGACATAGGATAGACACGATGGTGTCATTCATCTAGAGGCCATACAAGGATTGCGGTTAGTGGGATGATGAGGCCGATCATTTGACTTTTTGTAGATAGTTTAGATATTTGATTGGGCACATCGTATAGAGCTAGCTCATATTTGATATGTACCTACCACAGTGGGTGCTTCAATAGTTTGGTGAGCAGCAGGGCATACCTATGGGTACTACAGAGTATGCCAGATCATCGTGGGAGCTGATGTGGGCCCCCACCATTTTAGTGCCATTTTCCAAGCAATAGGTAGACAGTTTAGTGGCACAACAGTGGGGATGGAGTGGAGGGCCTGCTGATCTAGCGATGACAACAAATTTTGACTTGTGGTGGTTGACACATCACCTAGTGCCATTGAAAGATCCCGATGGGCCAACACCAGTGGATTGTAGATCAGTGATACCATAGGTACAACAAGGTGGCAGGGTAGCAGGGATGGAGATAGGGACAAAGGTAGAGGTCGGGGGAGAGATGGAGGCCGAGGGAGAGGGAGAGGGAGAGGGAGAGGTGGAGGAGATGACAGAGGAGACATAGATGATGGTGGAGATGGTGGGAGGTTGAGACGAGGAGGTGATGGTGGGAGACAAGGGAGGAGAGTGAGGCAACGCATGGAGAGAGTTCCCTTAGTACCAATCCTTGAGGTAGTAGAGGAGGAGGAGAGAGAGGAGGCAGTGGGGAAAGAGGGAGAGAGACAACCATATGTTGTGCCTAATGTCAGGGTTGGTCAAGAGGAGGGGAGACAGGAGATGGAGAGGCCAAAGGAGGAGGGATTGCTAGAGATGGAGGTCAGGTAGGAGGGGGAGATGGAGGTAGAGATGCTGAGGGAGGAGGGGGTTGGTGGAGGTGAGGAGGACGTGGGGGATGAGGAGGATACAGGTGATGATGAGGATGTTATAGATGAGGCAGAGCAGCTGTTAAGGGGGCAGATGGTAGAGGGGGAGGACGACATGTTGACAAGACCACCACTACCACATGATGCGACTGTAGATCAGAGAGTGGATGAGCTATAGAGGAGGCTCAATGAGGCTATTACTCAGATCAGATCCCTACGAGCAGAGTTAGAGGTTACACGGGTTGAGAGGGATTAGGCAGAGATCAGGAGACATGAGGCAAAGTTGGTTTTCAAGATTTGTAGAGTTGTGTGTTAGGCCAGTCGGGGATGGGGCAAGGGAGTTGGCCAAAGTTAGTGAGAGT
Organism: Sequoia sempervirens; assembly: GCA_007258455.2. Classification (NCBI taxonomy): domain Eukaryota; kingdom Viridiplantae; phylum Streptophyta; class Pinopsida; order Cupressales; family Cupressaceae; genus Sequoia; species Sequoia sempervirens. The sequence continues at coordinate 194,965,358 of VDFB02281492.1, forward strand.
AGGGGTCAGTACTGAATTCTATATGAGTAGATAGTGTCAATTGATTAGAGGGAGCCTGGGCTATCTCGGTCATACAACAGGATAGGTTCAGGATCAAGTAGCAGTAGCAAGTCCCACAGTAGCCGCAACCAGAGTAGTGTGGGTGGTTCCACCTCATCAGGGCACATGTCTCACCATTCCCATAGGCACTCCTTAGGGCACAGGTCCAACCACAGCCATGGTTCCACTGGGTTAGGTCACAGGTCAGTGCACAGTTAGCCTCTAGTTATAGATCCATCAGCCTCTCAGACACAGGCAACAGTGACGATGATGGCATCAGTTCCACTCATAGAGCATCGATCACCCAGGTCTTCTCCTTGAGGGGAAAAGGAGAGCATGGCATAGGGAATTTCACATTGTTATTTTGACATCATGTTATAGACATTATGTTATGACATTTTATATGTTGACTATTGAGCCTGTGAGCTCCATTTTTGAGATATCTCATGACTCTATCTTGTGACATTATATTTTTTGAGATTATATATGCAATACAGTTTTGATGTGGCCTATATGCTTTATGTTATGTGATGATGTATTTTTTGTTGACTGTGTTTATGATGTATGCTTATGTGATGATTATGATGATGCAGTTATGATGACTATGATGATGTCTTTTATATGCTATGCCATGTATGCATTTTATGCTACCTACTTATGATGAGATGCCATGATGATATAATGGTCGTTGATGCTTATATACCATGATGATGTTATGTTCTAATGATGATGATATGGATACCTAATGTATGGTTGTAATGGATGCCATGTTTATATGCGTTTTAAAGCTATGGATGATGTATGCACCTACATGTTATGTGAATGTGTTAAAACCTATTGCAATGCCTATATGATCATGTATGAACTTATGATTTTGTATGTCACAGGGCATCATCATGAGATGGAGGGGATGAGATGACAAGACAAAAGGAGATGAATGTTAGTGCGAAGACAAAATCCTTCAACATGTTACTACAGGACTTTAACAATTATTGCTCTAATCATCATTGGGCAGATTATTGTAATGGTCAACAAACACCATGATATGACATAGATCAAGGTGTGCAAGGTCATACCATCACATGAGACAAGTAGTTGCAAATAAGGATGATCATGATTCATAAGTTAAGAGCGCGATTTCCCCAGTCTTTTTATCATAACCAACCACAAGCATAAAAAGACAATAACGACAATGAAGACAAGTCATGAAATGTTGTTGCTCCTCTAAATCCTATTGTTAGGACATCCTTGAGGAACTAGCAACATGACTGCCTGAAAAGACAAGACAAGCCAATCATCATGATACATCACTACTTCTCTAAATCCTGTTGTCAAGACATCATAGAGAAACTAGTAACATGACAGTTTGAAAAGATAAGACAAGTCAATCATCATGATACGTCGCTGCTTCTCTAAATCCTGTTGTTAGGATATCATGGAGAAACTAGTAACATGATGAAAGATCAAAGGACAAAATGCCAAGATAGTGTTTTCCAAGTGTGTCTGAATGTCAAGTGTTTTAAATTTCAAGATGCCAGGCGTCTAAATGTTGAGATGTTAGGTGTTGCTGATTGTCAAGATGTTAGATGTCAAATTTTGGCAATACCGAGTTGATGAATGCTAAAGTTTTCCAAATTTAGGAAGGACACATCCTGAATAATGCTGATGTAAAGAGGATCGATCCTCAAATGTTAAGAGGATCGCTCAAAATGCTAGATGACGGTGATGATACCTAGGAAGGACACATCCTAAGGCATAAATGACAGAGGTTGTTCTTCAGAAGGACACATCTGAAGAATAACCAAGCATTGACAATTTGACTAGTTGCGACAATTTGACTTGTTTTGACCGAGTTTGACTGAAGCTGATTGAGTTTAACTAAAGTTGACTGAGTTTGACTACATGTCGCCGTTGACATGCTGATGTGATTGACATGTTGATTAAATGATTGCCATAGTGTATTTTAGAAGTTTATCTGTTTTGAAATGACTTGTTTGACTTGAATACATTTAACATGTGTGTCAGTGCAGTGCCATGAACCCTAATGGACTGACCTAGTCCAGCCTAGGGGGCTCATCAACAGATGACCTTGCCTGTGTCATACACTCAAAGACCTCATAGTTTGACACGACCAATAACTTTGTCACAATGAAAAAAGATTGAGTCATGATTTTTGACAAACCTAAAAGGACTGACCTAATGTCTCGGGGGCTCAAAGATGAGCCTTGCCTATGTAGCAAATGCGTAGAGACAACATAGTTTGATAAATAACAACTTGACTGACATGACTGACATGATGAAATGTGACCCTGTTTTTGGGATTTTGACATGTTATTTGGATGTTTTTGTGTTTTTGTCATATTTGATTTTTTTAAATTTCTTCAGGACGTTTTTTTTGATTTTTAGGCCTTTGTTCAAGATATTTTATGATTTTTTTGTCTTTTTTCAAGACATTTTATGATTTTTTTGTCCTTTCTTAGGACATTTTACGATTTTTTTCAAGACATTTTACAAATTTTTAATTTTTTTTAGGACATTTTATGAATGATAGGACCATGTGCGATACCCACTATAGTTAGGTGATAAAGAATTGCCCCTAGTCAAGTCCAAGACTTAGCCAAGTTTGAAGGATATGAAAAGGACATGCTTGGGGTGATGGATGGACAGTATGCATGACTTGATGTCAACCATTTGTCAACCATGAAAAGGAAGGATGTAATGTCATGGAAAGTGTCATGGTGGTGATGGAAAAGTGTGTTTTATTATGGACCAAGGTAGATAGAGTGACAGTAGATGGCAGAGAAATGACTAACTACACATGGCGCCTGCTTGCTAAATTTTCACCATGGTACTTATCCAAAGTGCTTGTTTGCCAGGTTTTCACTATTGGACGAATTATTTCTCTTTACTATTTTTTCCATTTTTCCATTTTTTTGGGTGTCACCAAGATGCCTGTATGCCATGTTTTCATCAAGATGATTTTTTTATATTTTTCATTCTTTTTTGTATTATTAAGGTTTTCGGCCCGACTTTCTGATGCTATGCATAGAACTTCCGAAGATGTAGACTGTTGACGGGCTCTGTTAGTTGTTCACCATTTGGAGTAGCTATCTGATATGCTCTAGAACCAAAAAAGGACGTGATGATGTAGGGACCTAGCCAATTTGGTTCAAACTTTCTAGGTTTTTCTTTGTCAGCTTGATTCTTAGGATTTTGCATGAGGACTAGGTTGCCAATGTCAAACTTTTTGACCATTACTTTCTTGTTATAACTGCGACAGAGACGATTCTAATATGCTTGTAAATGATTCAAGACATTATGATGTCTTTCATCTAACATCTCTAGTTCATGCAGTCGTGACTGTCTATACTCCTCATCATCGATCATACCCTTCATGGAGACGCGCAAAGATGGAATTTCAACCTCGATGGGCAAGATGGCTTCAGCTCCAAAGACCAAGGTGAATGGAATGGCACCTGTAGGAGTGCGGATGCTAGTGCGGTAGGCCCACAAAGTAGGGTTAAGTTGGATGTGCCAGTCACGACCATCGTCATTGATTGTCTTCTTAAGAATTTTGATTATTGTCTTTATTGGACGCCTCAACTTGACCATTTCCTTGCGGGTAGTATGGGGTAGAAAAATGGTGTTGGATATGGAAGCATTCACATAACTCACGAACGTCTTGATTTTTGAAAGGATGCCCGTTGTTTGTGATGATGGATTGCAGAATACCATACCGACAGATGATGTAGTTAAGGATAAATTTGGAAATTTGTTTGCCAGTTATGTATGTAAGGGGGATGGCTTCGATCCACTTAGTGAAATACTCAGTGGCGATGATAATGAATTTGTGACCATTGGACGAGGTAGGATGGATTTTTACCACGAGGTCAAGTCCCCATTGTGCGAAGGGCCAAGGAGAAGTAATCGGCCAAAGTTCCTATGCTGGTGCATGGATCAGATCACTATGTATCTAACATTGGCGACACATTTTGATAAATTCCAGTGTATCTTTTTCCATTGTCGAGCAGTAATACTCAAGTCTCGTTATTTTCTTGGCTAAAGTAGGGCCACTCGAATGGGATCCGCATATACCCTCATGTACCCCTCGTAAGGTCATTCTTGCTTCGTTAGTGTTGAGACATCGAAAAAGGGTGTTGTCGAAGCTATGACGGCAAAGGGTGTCACTGACGATGGTGTATCGGGCGGCTTCACAGATAAAGGACTTTCGTTGGTTATTGGATAGGTTGGGGGGAAGGGTTTGGGACTTGAGATAGTCATAGATGTCTTCATACCATGGAGAATTGGGACCAACAAGTTCACAAACCATCTCCGATTCTGGTATGTCATATGTAGGGACCAACAACTGTTCTACTAAGAATTCAAATTGAGGCACATTACTTGGAATGTCTAAGAGAGAGCCAATTGTGGCCATTGTGTATGGTGCCTTATTTTGTGTTCTTGGAACATGTTCAAAAGTCAACATGTGAAAATATGTTTGAAAGCTATCAAATATTCGTTTGTAAGGCATTAATTTCTCATCCTTGGTGTCATAGTCGTCATTGACTTGGTTAATGACTGTAGACACGTAAAATATACCGATTGACATTGTGCATCTGATCCCGACTACTAACATCGTTTCATCCTGAATCATCCCTCGGTCTAACCATTTAATCAAGTTTCCTTATTTGATTAAATTCATCAATTTCCCTCCCTTAATTAAATAAATTAGTTTATCTAATTAAGTCTCTCTCTTTTGTTAATTAAATCAATCAATCTAATCTAATTATCCCTATTTAATTAAATAATTAATTTTATTTGATTAAATCTCTAAAGTCTATCTATTAAATTAAATAAATTAAAACCTTATTTAATTTAATCTAACATAATCTCTTTTAATTAAATAAATCAAAATCTTTATTTAATTAATCTCTTATCACATTCTTCTCATATTTGATTTAAATAAATTCATAAATTTGAGTCAAATAGGTTACATCATCTAATCCCTTTCATTAAATTAATTAACCTTGATTAATTTAATCTCTTATCATGTCCCATCCTCTAGCATTTACCACTTGCACATGAAAATAGATTTAATTGATTTATTAAATCCTCTATTTTCCTCAACAAGGCATCTTTTGGAATATTCCTCCAAGTTTGAATTCAAATTCCAAGTTGACATGTACATCCAACAAGGCATTTACTCCATCTTACATGTCTTTTCCTTGAGCCAAGTGGCATTTATTGTATTTTCCCTTGCCTCTTACATGTCATTTCAACAAATTTGAAATTAAAAAATATGCATTTATTGGCACAATCCTCAAAACTTGCACATCCTCCATCCACTCATGGGTTGACAAGTGGCATCTTTCCATTGGATGAATGTTAGTCCCACATTGCTCAAATTTGGACATTCATCCATCTTGGCATTCTATAAATAAAGAGCTCATATCCTCATTTCATCATCCACAAATTATGCAAAGTTACCATGCTCAAATATCTATCAAATTTCATCCATCATTCTTGAATGTTAGCTAGGTTATGCAGGTTTTTAGCTTGGAGCACTCTTCAACATCAACAAAGTGGATCAAATCTCTTCATCACATCAATCTTACATCTTAGGAACTGGGAAACGGCCAATTTTCACATCAAATTAGCACCAATTCCCCCATGGGATCATAAGTTTCCTAGTTCAATTAGGATTCAATCTTTAGTTTGTTATTTTCATTGTGTTCTTCATTGCTTTTTTCCTAATTTGAGCTATGTTAATGGATTTCATGGGGAATCCTTGTTCTTGCTTGCGATCTCTAACTTAATGTGTTTGTTCTTATTGTTTTGCATGTATTAGGATTGGGGTTTACACAATTGGCACTGAAAGGAGGGAGAAATATCATTTTTTTTAATCACTTTTCTCACAAAATTCTGTGTTTTTGTTTGTGCATAGGAAAATTCCAACGTTGGGAGCCCAGCGTCGCTGTTTTAGCACCGCTGACTCTCCAGCATTGTCATATAGCATCACTGGAAAATCAAACTCTGATGCTTTAGCGCCTAAATTTTTTGAATTTAAATTTTAAACAGCGACATTGAGCAAAAGTGTGATGCAATTGAGTTCACTGGTCTAGGCATAGAGCGCCGCTGACTAGTAAGCGGCAATGTACAACACCGCCGAGAAATCAAACTGTGACGCAGCCATGGGTTGTGCCGCTGGCATGGAGTAAAAAGTTGGAATTTTATTTTAGCATGTGCTTTTTTGATAAATGATAATTTTATCTTCTATTTTTTTCCTTTTAACCTCTGTGTTTTGCAGAATCTGACTGGTTCTCGTTCTTGTAGGTTGGATCAATTGAAAATGAAAGAGGGAGAATCATGATGATGGTATTTTACAAAATCAAAGTGTTTTTAAACACTTTAGTGTTTGTTTAACACTTTTAAAACATTGTCATCTCTTTTTGCTTAGGACACTAATTTCATTTGGGTTTTTAAAAAAATAATCTTTTCAATTTTTGTAAAGGGTTTAAAATGAACATTAGGACTACAACTTACTAGAGTTTGTTTTTTGGTTAACAATTGAACAAAACAACTCTCATTTGTCCTTTGGTGTTTTAAAAAGAACTCATAATTGCTTTGTGGATTTAAAACGAACATGTGCAACTTTGTATTTGTGAGGGATTACTTAAACTAACTTCATTGAAAAAGGATGTATGCACTTCTCTCGCGCTTTATAGCGATCTTGAGAATCAAAAGGCCTTTTTCGTGATTTTAGGTTAAGATAAAGCAATCACCTCCACACTTCATTTTGGGTTTAAAATTGAACAAAATCTTGTGTGAGTGTGAGTAGAGCATTATTTCATACATTCTCTCTCTTTGTTGCAAACAAAGATTGATTGAGTTACGAATATTGTCTATGCTCGCTTTTGTTTATCCTAGAGGGCCTACCTTGGGGAAAAAGTACTCACCCAAGGGAACGACTCAACCAGTAACACTCTAAAGCCAAGAGTATTTCTAACCGGGATATAAATGTGGGTATTGGAGTAAACGCCAATATCACGCGGTTGGCTCCGACAAGATGGATCCGAAAGGGGACTCTTGCCATATGGGTCAATCTCCATGAACAGAAAGTCCTAATTAAAACCCATGTTTTAGAATTGCCAAAATCCTTGATCTATTTGTTGGTTCAAGAACTATTATTCTGAAGCCACCCCACACTTTTACGATCTTTTAGTAGAAATGAAAAACATGCCATGGGAGTTTCATGGGTTTTGATGCTTGGCTGCCTCGATTGATGTTAATGAGCCATGCAGGGGAGCCAGTGGGGTCAAGCATCTAACCATTCACTAAATATAAGCGTAGCTGGACTTGTCCAAGTGGGAATCCAACACATATTGTCTTCCACATCCATAGGGTAATACTTATTCTTGGTTACAAAATGCTTTGCTTGTTCGAAAACATCTTGGAAACAAACACTTAAACTTCATCATCAAAATTTCAAACCCTTTAGGAGACAAATACAATTGACTCAATCCATATGTTATTGCTTGCCCTTAGGATTCTATCCTTAGAGGTTTCTAAACATTGGATTACATCTCAATTTGTCTACTAAAGTTAAACAATAGGTAACCCTTACCTTGAATTCATCGAATTTCCACATAACATATTTTGTGGGATTTGAAGAAATTAAGACATTGGACATCTAGCTTGAAAAACCTAATCAAAGAAAGTGTTTGTGGTAAAATAAAGTCAATAAGCAAAGCTAAACAAAATGAACTCTCACATGTGTTGAAACCTTATGATTTTCAAAGAAGTCAAATCCCAAAATGAAAGTCATTGGTTCAAAATCTAGAAATGTGTGCTCAAATTGAATCACTTCTTGGTTATAAAGGTCTATAGAAGCATTGCATGTTCTTCAATACCTAGGTCTAGGCAAAAAAAGTGTCTTTTTTAGGTTCATCTTAGGATCAAAGGAAATCAAAATTTTTTTCACCCATCCTTCAAACATTAAAACAAAAATCATCTCACCATCACCTTTTGAGAAATCTTGAAAATTATCCTTCATGCTAGGCTTTTTGGAAAAAAATCAAAATCATCAAATCCTTGAGATAAAATCCTTGAAATCTTTATCAAATCATCTTTGGCTAGGTATGTGTAGATGCATCCTTTTGCATATGCTTAGTCAAAGTTATCAATCCATCTTGTTTAGTTAGGTATATGTAGATGCATCCTTCTTCATGTGCTTGGCTAAATTATCATCTTGTTTGAATAGGTGTGGGTAGATGCATCCTTCTCCCTACACATATTCAAATTATCATCCTTTGAGCAAATCTATCCCTTAGATAATCATACAACATCTTAAGGTCTATTTATTTGAAATCAAAGCAAATCAAAATCAATCAATCAAGGGAAATCCAAGAAAATCAAATCCGAAACATATCTGAAAGTCCCAAAAGTCTAGCATCCCCCTCAAGATTTATCAAAAAATCAAAACATTCACATCATCCATCTCTTGCATCATCATCATATCACCTTTTGATCCTCAAGATATCCTAAAATTTTCTATTTTGTGCATAAAGTAAAGATCAATCCAAAAGAATCAAGAGATTCATCTCCCATACTCTTGAAAATTGATCCTTGTTTTATGGTTCAAACTAGATCTCAATACAAGAAGAGCATGGAAGCCGACAAAGAAACACCCGCTTCAAGTGATCTAAGCCAAACGAATGTTGAAATGAATCCCGTCGAATCAAGTAATCCTTTGACTATCTCATTATCACAAAACCCACAAGAAGAAAATCAAGGGGGATATCTTACCTTTGGGATGTTGCATGAGGAAATAACTGAAATGCTCCAAAATTCAGAAAACCATAAGATCATCAACATCATGATGAGGCTTAACCCTTCACTATACATGCTTGAGCTAGCAAAACAAGGGGCCAAATTGCCTTCTAATTTTGACGTGAGCACTATAGTGGAGACATCTTTGCCTCCAATATCATCCACCTTTCCCATCTCATCTACACCTCCATCCCAAAGCATCACTCAAAACATTCCGCAAATCACGACATCTTTTGCTCCAACCCAACCCAATGTCAATAAGGGAAATGCATTTCTCAATGCTATTCAAACACACCCCCTTGTTAACAATCAATATTTGGATGCAAATACCATCTTGGAACAAAACATACCCAAAAATCCACTACATAAATATGTTCCTCTCACTTTCCATAATGATCCATCATCATCATCCTTCCGCGCAACACCTCAAAATTCTCCCCTCACAAATCCACAAGAAGAGGGAGACATGTTCGGACCGGGGGCATTTTCGACACCACAACATTTTCTCAAGAACTCACACCCCTCACATTTTCACCCCTTCCACCATTACCACCATTACCCACACCTCTACTTGGCTTGGGCCTCCCACCTTTACCAAATATCAATCAAACCAACGTTCCAAGAACCAATCAAAGCATCATGCCGAACTCTCAAAACTTGTCATCGATATCACAACAACATATGACGACACAAGCAATCATGACATCATCAATCACCCCCTAACATCTCAAAGCATGGTTTCTCAAGGACCAACCACCAACACGACAACACCAACATGACATCATCGCTCACCACCACCACATATGCCATCCTGAATCCACCACCACCCCCACCACCACCAACTTCCAGCATATCAAGCCAAAACCACATGGCATTGCAAGCAGCTCAACAAGCTACCTTTTAAAGGGGATTCTAGCAAGTGCAAAACAAAAAGCCACACAACTAGCTACTCAGCAAGCCGCCCAAGTTGCGCAAGTTGCCCAACAAGCTGCACAAGCAGCGCAAAATGCTCAAGCCACCCATGCCACATTACAAGTGCAACAGGCCGCACAAGCCCAAGCCTTATTGCAACAACAACAACAAGCCACTCAAGCTGCACAAGTTGCTCAAGTAGCCCAAGCCGCATTACAAGGACAAAAGGCTGCTCAAACCAAAATTCTATTACAAAAACAACAAGCGGCACAAGCACAAGCCCAAGCACAAGTAGCGCAAGTACAAGCTCAAGCTCAGGAAAACGCCCAATATCAAGCACAAAAAGAACAAGAACATGCACAAATTCTTGCACAAAAACAAGCAGCACAAATGCAAACATATCAACAAGCAATAAAGCAATATCAAGAGCAACAAGAAGCAACCTAATTGGCAGCCCAACAACAAGCGTTGTTGGAACAACAAAAAGCTCAACAACAAGCAATCCTAGCACAACAACAAGAACAACAACAAGCATTGTTTATACAATAGCAAGTGCAAGCATACCTAGCTCAGCAGAATGTGCAAATACCATCAAACAACACACCAACCAACCCAACCGTCCAACCCATAATCGAAACACCCCAAAACACCTTCATCCCACCCCCTGATCCACAAAATGACGTAAAGACACAAATCAGGTTGCTCTCGCAACAAGTGCTCGATCTTCAATCAGGGCGAACCACAAAAACATCAAGCAACTTGTGCCCCTTATCCATTTGATAGGAGCCTAGTGATGAAACCATTCCCCAAGGTATTTGAGATCCCCAAGTTTGAAAAATATTGTGGGACGAGAAACCCTGAAGATCACATCAGGGAATTCCAGGTTCATTGCATGGAATTCGCATACGACGATACTTATCTGATGCGGCTATTTCCTAGGAGTTTGGCTGGCCACGCTATGGAATGGTTCTCTCACCTATTGGCAAGCATCAGAACATTCCAAGAAATTATAGACACATTCATTAAAAATTATGCATGCAACATTGCAATGGATGTTAGTCTAGAAGAACTCTCAACTTTGAAACAAGGAAAGGGTGAATCATTTGCTTCATTCCTACAATGATGGTGATCCAAGGCCAATCGGAGTAAGTGGACCATGCCCGAAGAACAACAAGTTTGCACCATTATATCCAACCTTGACACCTCTTAGCATTTCATCTCAAGGTACAAGGGATCACCACATATGACCAGTTGATCTCCAAGGCGCTCAGCATCGAAAGAGCCCTTATGACTCAACCTGCGGGATCAACTTCATACCCCGAACAACAAAACAATCGCCCACCCTCCAATTACAATGATAAACCTCACACGTGGGAAAGGAACAAAAACATTACTAATGATGGTGTTGTCGATGCCAAGGTGGTCATTAGTGCCCCTCGCCAAAATACACCCGCACCACAAATCCAAATCCAACACCAAAACAATCATCACACAATACAACAACCAAACAACAATCCGACAATCAACAATCTCAATGATCAAAGGGGACCACCCCAACGGAACAAGAGCTATCCCAAGCGAAAATACACTGCTTTGGGGGAACCATTGGAAGTCATCATGAAGAAGCTGATAAATGAAAAAATCATCAAGGCTCCTACCTTTGAGAATTACCAAGAACCGGATGTGAAACCTCCTTGGTATAATGAGAATCAACTCTGTGAATTTCATAAAATCAAAGGCCATACCATGAACAATTGCATGAGATTAAAAAACATAATTCAAGATCTCATCGATAAAAGAATTATAAACGTGGAACAACCAACAAGAAACCAAGATCTTAAGATATACACGAATCCAATGCCTAATCATGGCAATAAACAGAATAATTTAATAACAATGATAAGGGGAAAGGCACCCACACAAACGTAAATCATGTGTATGAAATAGTCATCGCCTCCCTAGATGAAAATTGCATGGTCATCACCATCAAAGGCGCCCATGCCGATTGTGGAGTCACCACAAGAGGCGGCAAAGTTACCATCGCAGGATCATCCCAGCCAAACAAAGTCCTTGCATCTAGATATGTTCCTAATGGCTACAATGTCCTAGATCAGCTCAAAAGAACGCCAACGCAAATCTCCATCATGAAGTTGCTAAAAATCTCATCTACCCATAGGAAAATCCTTGAAGAAGCACTGGCTTCATCCACTGTCCCCGCAGACCTTGATGCGGAACAATTCCAAGCTATGGTTGGAAATATCATCATGCCTAATCTCCTCACATTCTCTGACCAGGATTTCCCCGCTCAACCATCTCACAACCGTGCGCTCCACCTAGAAGCAATAGTACACAAGAGCAAGGTCAAAAGGGTCTTTTTGAAAGGCCTCTTGACATTTATCAGTCCACACAAAGGGAATAACAAATAGATAATCTTTTATTTGTTGAAAGGCCTCTTGACATTTAAGAATGATGATAGATAGAAATGGATGAACGATTTAAAAATGATTTTGGTAGCATAAGGATACTTGAAGAATCAACCCCCCAAATAGCTTGTGAGAGGGTTGATTTATAGGAAAGGTCTGATTTGGATTGATGATTGAGATTGGATGTCAATAAGATGTCTTAATCAATGGCCAAGATTGAAAGTTGTAGTATGAAATAGGGTTAGGGAAAAATTAGGGCAAATGATAAGGATGAAGGGTTGAGATTGAATTATGAGATAATTCAATCAAGGGCTAGGATTAAATGAGATGTCAAGAGATAAGATTTGATGTGGAAGATAAGATTGGCATGGATAAAGAGTTGATAGGAGAAATTAAATAATAAAAATTATTTAATTTAGGTGGCCAATGAATAATTAAATAATAAAGATATTATTTAATTATAGAAGAATGTGACAAAGGAGGAATCATTTTGAATTAAATAATGATTTAATTCAAAATTCAAGAGAGTGGACCAAATTAAATAAATAAAATTTATTTAATTTAGGAGAGAAAAGCTGATGAATAATTAAAGAATTAAAATAATTATTTAATTATAGTGGAAAGTGGATAAAAAATTAAATAAATAAGAATTTATTTAATTTTAGAAAGAAAAGGACTTAATTAGTGAGAAAGAATAAGGATATAAATGAATTAATTAAATAATTAAATTTATTTAATTAATAAAAGACACATGACATTAGAAAATAATTAAATAATTAAAAAATATTTAATTATGAGGAATGAAAGGGGAAATGATGAAGAATCTAAGAGTCGCAGGCCTTAGGACAATTTTTAGTGTCTACATTTTGCCCCTTTGAGATGATGTTGAAGATGATGAGATTTGTGTCGAGTAACATCATTTCAAAGAAACTAAGGTATGGATAGAGGAAAATGGATGATGATAGAAAGATAAGATGATGATGAAATAAGAGTGGGATGATGATGCCCCCTCGAGAGGATAGGTGGGTTGAAAGAACATGGGTATGCTCTCGAAATAGATGAAATGATAAAAGATGGATAATATGTTATGCTGCAAGAAAGTGAGCAACCATGATGTTTGATGTAACACTAGACATGATGCGCCAAGGTATAAGGACCAAGGTGACGATGTGTCTTGTGCCCCAACATAATACAACCTTGTCTAGATACAAGATATGAATATTAGCTAGAATAATTTAGATTGGATGCAAATGCAAGATAAAAATGATAACACACACAAGCAAGCAAGCAAGCAAGCAAGCAAGCAAGCAAGCAAGCAAGCAAGCAAGCATGCACAAATGATACCAAAAAAAAAAGGTATTTCCCTTGTCAAGCTGCAAACCGATGAGTAATTGATTGATTGATTGATTTTTATTGATGATGATAGTGTTGTCATTGTGGGGAACGACATATCCCTAGATCAACACAAGGATGATTGATTGATTGACTGAATTTGATTGATGATGACAGTGTTGTCATTGTGGGGAAAGAAATATCCCTAGATCAACACAAGGATGATTGATAATTGATTGATTGACTTTGATTGATTGGGTTTACAACAAGATTAGGATCAAGACCAAAAGATGTGATTGGATAATTTGGCAAGATTGATCGACTTGATTGGTATGGACTAGGAATTGAATTGCATTTTGATTATTGCTTGAAATGATTCAATTGATTTCATTGGATGAAATATGATGGAAATATTTGATTTGATTGACGAATTAAATGATGTGAGTGACTTGGTTGGAACGATTGAGATTAAATATGATGGATTTGAATGATTGAATTGATGAGTTGGATTGATTTGAAGAATTGATTGGAAGAAATGATTTGGTTTGATTTTATTGCTTGGATTTTTGTTGGCTATTTGATTTTTTTGTCTTTTTTTAGGATCTTTTTCCATTTTTTTGTATTTTTTGGGATATTTTATTTTTTTGTATTTTTGAAATGTTTTATTTATTTATTTTGGATTTTGAGAATGTTTTTTTTTTGGATTTTGAAATGTTTTGATTTTTTTTGGATTTTTGAAATGTTTTGATTTTTTTTTTGGATTTTTGAAATGTTTTAATTTTTTTGGATTTTCTAAATGTTTTGAGATGTCAATGGATGGCAATTTGGGTAGCCTTTGTGCTAGATACTAATGACAAGGAAAAACCAAGTCTAGGTGTAAGGATATAGATGGGATTGATGGATGGAAGGGTGAGTGATAAGATAAGAGATAAAAGGCTCATGATAGATGGATGGATGGAATGGATGTATGCATCATAAGAGAGCAAGGATGTGATCTCCAAAGACTATGTTGCATAGGAATAACATGCTCCATTCTAGATATAATACTTAGGATTTTTGTTGACAAAGCATTGACAATGGGATAATGATATGATTGGTTGGAAAAGATGAGGTATGTCAAGAGATACCCAAAACATGTTTCAAGACTTTGCTCCTATATCTTCATCAAGATCAAAAGGAGGATGAAAAAACTCAAATATGATAGGTAGGTGTGATGGCTAAAGATGGTAGGATGGATGAAAATGATATGACATGAAAATGATAGGTTGGATAGATAAGACATTGCCCCCAAGTGTAAGTGACATAGAAGATCAACCTACACATGATGCCTGTTTGCTAGGTTTTCATCATGGTACTTATCCAGGGCACCTATTTACCAGGTTTTCACCGTTGGACGAAGGGATTTCTCTTTACCTTTTTTTTTGACTTTTTGACTTTTTGAATTTTGACTTTTTTGGATAGGAGAAGGGGAATATGGATGGGAGTGACTCAAGTGTCTAGTTCCATGAAAGGTGATAGTCCCACTAGAGATGGATGTCATTGCATGGATCATGCCAAATGTGCTCATAGATTTTGGTAAGGGATGACATGAAAGGGAGATGGAGTAGGTAGATGGATTATGATGTGGATTATGGAGGAAAATAATAGATTATGATGCAGATTATTTAGGGAAGATGATAGGGATTATATGGGACTTATGTAAAAGATTAATGGGGAGGCTTAGCCAAAAGCATGGACCATAGGAAGGTGGTGGAAGAGATATGTAGGATAATGAGTGAAGGGTGAGGAGATGGAGGTATGTGGAATTGGTGTGAAATGAAAGGGAACCATGACCAATGGTTGCACACACTGTGATAAACGTTGAAGCTTTTGATGTGGACGGGGTGTAGGAAGCAATGGAGATGTTTGCTTAGGAGGTGGTGGATGTAGTGATTTTGGTACCCACATAGACTTAGTATTTTTATGATTTTTGTTTGGTTTGTAGGATTTTTGAATTTTTTTAATAGAATGTGTATTTTGGATGGAAGGGGATGGTTGGGATTTTTGTTATGTAGATGCCTCATTTGACTTGCTTTCCTTTTTCTTAGGGACCCAAACCAATCTAGTTTTGGCCTTTACTTTTGGAGGTATGGGCTTATATAAATTTTTGAATGTATTTTGCTTTAACTTTTTGTATTGATGTCCTAAGGCATGAGGACCCTTAGGATTTTTTACTTTATAGGTAGATACATTGAATTTTTTTCTTTTGAATCCCACAGGTATGGTGGAATGAGTAAAAGCTTCATGTTTAGACAATGTGTGCATTGATTGGTCATGATTAGGAATGCTAGGGTATTTATGGATAAATGGATAAGAGGGTTGAATAGTAGGGATATTAGGTTTTGGGAGTAATGGTGGTAGATTAGATGGAGGGATATTAGGAGTTGGAAGCAATGGCGGCAAAGTGGATGGTGGAAGGTGTATGGTCACATGCTTTTGACATTTTTAGGATGATGGAGGAAGGATGGCAACATATGTTTTAGGCGTATGATAGGATTCATGATGGAAAGTGGACTTAGGATGCATGGAGGAAATACCAACATTTTGAGATTGGTGTCCTTGGGGAGTATATCTAAGGCCATAAGAGTGTGGAGGGACTTTGACATGGATGGGATCCAAAATACCTTGTTCATGAAGGTCTAAACCTTTGTCTTGGTGGTTCATGTTTTGGAGTATGGAATGGACAATGGGACTAGGTGTAGGTAGAACACTAGACACAAGTTCCTTATTGGATGGAGAAAATGACACAAGGGAAGATAATGGTTGTTGTTGTTCTAAGGAGGAAAATTCATGAATGAGGGTGGAAAGACCAATAGGATATGATGGAGGACTTGCAATGGGGTCAATAGTGGGTGATGGAGGATCATTAAGATCTTGATTAGCATTGTTTTCACTTAGATCCAAGGTATTTATTTGATCTTCCATGTGTGCTTGGGAGGCATATGTCTCATCAAGTGAAGTGGATGTTGATGGATCATGGATAGGACTAGGTAGGGGGTGGATAGGAGCAATGGAGGTTTCTTGCTCATGGAGAGGTGAAGTGATAGGCTCTTGACCATGGAATGCATAAAGTTGGCTAAGAGGATCATCATGGTCTTCTTGATCATAAAAGGGGTCTTGATCAAAGATGGAAGATTGATCATGAATAGTATTAGGTGTGTTATGAATGGAATCATTAGATGGATCTAGATCTTGATTAGAATGAGAGGTTAATGTTTCCTCATGCTTAGGATAATGCTCTTGACATAACTCTTGGCTTGCTTGAATGGAAGTGGAAGGGGATGACTCTTGAATGGGCTCAAAATGTTCTAGATGGTTAACAACATGGAGACATGATGGAGGTTGACTTGGGCTCAATGGGGGAGACTACATGATGGGATTGTAAGAATGGGCATGATGTTTGAATACTCTTTGGTAGGTTCAAAAATATGAGTTGGATGACATGGCGATGTTTGATTCCTTGCTAGTATCCCTTGGGTCACATCCTTTGTAGGTGGATGGGTGGATTTGGGTAATGCCATATATTTACTCTTGAAATTTTTGAATTTAGGGAATAGAGATGATGGTGGAGGTAATGAAGAGTTTGATGGGTTAGAAGGTGGAGAGGCCAATGGATTAGGACTAGGACATGGTGGTTTAGGGATAGGCATTTGATCGGATAGTGGTAAGGGTGCATGAACCAGATTGGTGTTCCCCTTGTCAAATGGAATATGAGAATTGAAAGGGTCTTGATTTTGTTGCCAAGGTGGACTTGGGATCCTATGTTCTTGTTGTAATATGGATGAATATGTTGATGTGGCATTGACATGATAGGTAGATGGGTTAGGTTGGCATGATAATGAAGGTGACACATAGGATTGTGGTTGAATGTGTTGAGTTTGGAATGGTGTTTGGACTTGTTATGGTACAATTTGTTGTGATAATGATGGAGGGGTTGCATAGGATAATGGTTGTTGAGAGGTGGATTGATATGTATAAGGGTTAACATTAGAAGAGGTGTGATAGGTTGATGAAGGGGCAACATGATATGTGGATGGATGAGGTTGATATGATGATATATGTGACACATAGGATTGAGGTGAAATTTGTTGATGTGATGATTGGATTTGATGTTGTGCTTGTTGGATTTGACAAGTGGCCATGAGGTATTGGGCCTGTGATATGAGTTGTTGCATTTGAGGTGATTGGTTTGTTTGAAGTTTTTGGATTATGTCATGGATTCCTTGAATGATTTGTTGGTTTAAAGGTGATTGGATTGTTTGAGCTTCATGAAGTATGTGAATGAGCTTTTGTGCTATGTCTTCTAATGTTGGCATGGTGTAAACTAATGTTGATTGGATTAAAGAGATGATGTTGATTAAGATATGATGTGGAATGACAAGACTGGAGGATTTGGATGATGTGGCAAGTGCTTATTGAAAGTTTGACTTGGGAAATATCAAACACAAGATCTCACATGTAAATGCATGAACACAGACACCAAACACAATGATAAATTTTTCTTTCAAGATTAAATGTTATGATTAAGAAAACACTTGAATACACAACAACAAGCCTAGTGTTAGTCAATTGGGTATGGCCAATTAGGTCTTAAGCTAGGATGCACAAGGTTGACTAAGGATGATTTGAAAGCAAAATACTACCACACAGCTGAGAGAAATGGGTAAACCACCCTTCACCTTCACTTCCCAAAGGTATAAAGTTATTTGGGGCTTAGCCAAGAGTGACGAGATTTCAACTCCCAAAGGAGCATGTCTTTGGATTCACACTCAATTGAGGTCGTCCCTTAGAGGGGTGTGTGCTCCAAGAAGGCCTCCTAAGAAGGGTATGACAAAAGCGAACCAAGTGAGGTGTTTTGGAGGACACACACACTTGATCCACACTCACAGTGATTAATTTCCCTTTAAAAAATTAATATGTGTGTAAAACAGTTCTAGCACTTGCTCTTTTTAACCCCAAATCAAGATGTGTGATTGAAGACAATGGTTCATTTTAACCCAATTTAAATGATGTGACAACAAACGACTTATTTTAGACCTCAAAATCCAAATGTGTGATCAAACAAGTTCTTTTTTAAGCCCCAAATTGAAGTGTGTTGACAAGCAATGATTAGAGATGAAGGATGGAACGTGTGCACCTAGACTTTATTTAGCTCCAATTTTTTTTCCACTTGATCCAATTTTTCCTTTGAAGTGTTTATTTTTTCTGCACATTGACAAAATCAACAACAAAGCCAAAACCCTAACAAGATAATTGATCACTAATATTAGAGGGTTAGCTAGTCAAGACAAATATGATTTTTGGAAATGTTTTTTGCATAAAAAATAAAAACATAGAGAATAGAACCTTATTGAAATTTCCAGAGCTTTCCAAAAATGTAAAGAAATCCAATTTTTGTTTTGTTTTGCACCCAATATTAATTTTTTATGAAAAAACATAAAAAAATTATAAAAATTCAAAATAGGTCCAAAAATTCTAATTTTTTTTATTGAAGATGCTTGAAATTATCCCAAATCTGTAGAATAACTTTTGTGAAAAGATATGCAACCTTTTGTGAGATATAAGTAAATATTTGTAGAACCCTAATTTTCAAAGATCTATTTTTTATCTAATTATTTTGCATCCAAATTAAAAAAATAATGAACAAAACCCTATTGAAATTTAGAAAGCTTTCCAGAAATATAAAGAAATCTGAAAAATTCTCTAATTTGCTCTCAAAATTTATTTTTCATGAAAATAACAAAAAAATTATAAAAAATTGAAAACAACTCAAAAAAATATGATTTTTGGATTGGAGGCTCTTGATATTGTTCCTAACTTGTAGAAATTGTTTTGTGAGAAAATATGTAGCCATTTGAAAGTTATGGTTGAATCTTTGAAAACTAGGGTTTTGTCCCAAAATGATGCAAAACTTGCAACAAAAAGCTAACAAAACCTAATCCAAATCTTCAATACCTCAAATAGAAACAATGATGGATGAATTATTCGATTGATTTGATATGTTGGTTGCTCAATTCAATAACATAACATTGAAATGGAGATGATAAATGAATGATAAATAGATAGAAATGGACGAATGATTCAAGAATGATTTTGGCAGAATAAGGATACTTGAAGAATCAACCCCCCAAATAGCTTGTGAGAGGGTTGATTTATAGGAAAGGTTTGATTTGAATTGATGGTTGAGATTGGATGTCAATAAGATGTCTTAATCAATGGCCAAGATTGAAAGTTGTAGTATGAAATAGGGTTAGGGAAAAATTAGGGCAAATGATAAGGATGAAGGGTTGAGATTGAATTATGAGATAATTCAATCAAGGGCTAGGATTAAATGATACTTCAAGAGATAAGATTTGATGTGGAAGATAAGATTGGAACTGATAAAGAGGTGATAGGAGAAATTAAATAATAAAAATATTTAATTTAGGTGGCCAATGAATAATTAAATAATAAAGATAGTATTTAATTATAGAAGAATGTGACAAAGGAGGAATCATTTTGAATTAAATAATGATTTAATTCAAAATTCAAGAGAGTGGACCAAATTAAATAAATAAAATTTATTTAATTTAGGAGAGAAAAGGCTGATGAATAATTAAATAATTAAAACAATTATTTAATTATAGTGGAAAGTGGATGAAAAATTAAATAAATAAGAATTTATTTAATTTTAGAAAGAAAAGGACTTAATTAGTGATGTAATTAAATAAATAAAATTTATTTAAATAATCAAGGAAGAATAAACATAGAAATAAATTAATTAAATAATTAAAATTATTTAATTAATAAAAGACATATGACATTAGAAAATAATTAAATAATTAAAAAATATTTAATTATGAAGAATGAAAGGGGAAACGATGAAGAATCTAAGAGTCATAGGCCTTAGGACAAATTTTTAGTGTCTACAAGTTTAGCTTCCTCGGGCTTAGTTTCATCAATTATCTGAGTAGCAAACACATTAGAACTGGTGATAAATTCCAAGATTTATTTGTTGTCATTGAACACTTGAAAATGAGTCACATTGTTCGACACAGCTGGGGTGGAAGTAAGCTCAACGATGAACCTTTTAAGGCTAGAAAAAGAGAAGGGTTGCATCGTGCTGGCTGCTTGAGCTAAGGCATCAACAGTGTGGTTTTGAGAATGAGGGATCAACTAGATATTAAAGGCATCTAGGCTTTCTAAGAGATTCCAAACTGTATGCCTATAATTTGCCAGTCTTCGGTCATGGCATGAATACAATTTGTTGACTTGTTTTACTACTATCGAACCCTAATCCTAATACCTGCAAAACAACATAAACAAACACATTAGATGGTGAAATGCAAACAAGAACAAGGATTCCCCATGGAATCCATTTACAAAGTTCAAATTAGGAAAAGCAATGAAGAATATAATGAGATAACAATAAAAGAGATTGAATCCTAATTAAACTAGCAAACTTATGATCCCATGGGGGAATTGGTGCCAATTTGATGTGAAAATTGGCCCTTTCCCAATTCCTATGATGCAAGATTGATGTGTGATGATAATTGATCCACTTTGTTGATGCTTGATGAGTGCTCCAATGGAAAAATCTGCATAACCTAGCTAAGATTCAATGATAATGGATGGAATTTGCTAATGATTTGAGCATAGTAAGTTTACTCAAATTGTGGATGCTAAAATGAGGAATGAAGCCTCTTATTTATAGAATGCCAAGATGGATGAATGTCCAAAATAGAGCAATGTGGGACTAACATTCATCCAATGGCAAGATGCCACTTGTCAACCTATGAGTGGATGGAGGATGTGCAAGTTTTGAGGATTGTGCCAATAAATGCATATTTTTGAATTTTGAATTTGTTGAAATGACATGCAAGAGGGAAGAAAGAATGCATTAATGCCACTTGGCTCAAGGCAAAGGAAACGTATGATGGAGTTAAATGCCTTGTTGGATGTACATGTCAACTTGGATTTTGAATTCACACTTGGAGAATATTCCCAAAAGATGCCTTGTTGAGGAAAATAGAGATTTAATAAATCAATTAAATCTATTTTCATGTGCAAGTGGTAAAAGCTAGAGGATGGGACACGAGAGGAGATTAAATTAATCAAGGTTAATTAATTTAATGAAGGGGTTAAACAATGTGACATATTTGACTTAAATTTGTTGATTTATTTAAATTAAATATGAGAGGAATGTGATAAGAGATTAACTAAATAAAGATTCATGGTTTATTTAATTAAAATGGATGATTGTTAGATTAAAATAAATAAGGTTTTAATTTATTTAATTTAATAGATAGACTATAAAATATTTAATCAAATAAAATTAATTATTTAATTAAATCAGATAATTAAATTAAAATGGTTAATTTAATTATTGAGAAGAAGTGACTTAATTAGATAACTGATTTATTCAATTAAGAGAGGAATATTGATGAATTTAATCAGATAAGGGTATTTGATTAAATGGTTATACCGAAGGATGATTCAGGATGAAACGATGTTAGTGGTCAGGATCAGATGCACAATGTTAATCAATACATTTTACGTGTCTACATTTTTTCCCTCTTTGAAGTAATGCACTCGTTGCGTTGGTTCAAAGAATAAACGATCTCGATTAAAGCCAACAAAATTTTATTTTCAAAATCTTGCCCCACTGTTTCTCGGTGAGAGAAAACATGCCAATATATTGCCCCCTCGAGAGATTGGACAAAAATTCCAATTTTTGGGTGATCTCGCGAAAAAAGAGGACAAGGTGCCCGACAAGTCCAAAAAGGCTCTAGGAGGCCAAAAACATGTCTAAATGCAATAAAATGATGTAAAACAAGCCTTAATTGGACAAAAATAGGTTCAAGGGTCCAAAACCCTAGTAGGATAGCCAATTAGGGTGAAAAAACCCTAATTTTCAAGCTTAAAAAGGCTCCAAGGGGTCACTTTCAATTCATTTTCACACAACCATCTAGCAACCTTGAGATTTGAGTTTTGACCTCCTGACGATATGGCGCAACGACAGCTCCCGATGCACATTTTCGACTGAGTTTAGACATACCAGTGGTCATCCGACATTGGGGCACCAGTAAGTGATCTTTACTTGAGCTTTATTTTTTGTTTTTAGCATTCATTTGTTGCTTTCAAAGTTAGTCATTTTGCAGCGGCGCTATATAGCACCGCTTAAAAATGAAACTGCGCCGCTCAGTGTTAGATTGTGCCATGGTGGTGGAGTTTGGAGTTTGAAAATAAATTCCAAACTCTGACGCTGAGGTCATGGCCCGCGGGGTCATTTCCAAAGTGCGACGCGACGGTGCCTTAATGACAGGAATTTTTTCAAACTATGCCGCTCAGAAGGAAAGTGCACCGTTGCAGTGTGCTTTCGGCATTTTGTGCCCCAGTGTCGTAGTTTGATAAAAATCAAACTGCAATGCCTTCATGGATAGCAATACTGGAGTGGTTTCTTGGATGCCCGACAAAATTTTTTAAATTTTTTTAACATGATGACCCTTCCTGATCTCTTTGGTTACTCTATTCCCAAGAGCACAGGTCGCAAGATCTCTTTGGTTACTTGCGAGACCCTAATGACAGAGATCAGGATTGATTACAAGACATGGGGTTGTGGTACATCACTTATGCAGTGCCCGTGCGCACCCACCTTAGGATGATGTCAACGCTTGCCGAGAGATGGCACAACAAGACCTCGTCTTTCCACCTTCCCACTGGTGAGGCCACCGTCACCTTGGAGGACGTTTGGCGCATCTTGAAATTGCTAATTCATGGTCGACGCATTATTTTTGATATAGATGACGGGCGAAATGCCTGTCACACAGTCCTCGCCATAGAGGACATTATCATTTGTGAGGGGTAGATCGAGCTTGAGCATCACAGGGCTCTGGCCCCTCCCTTCCGCTTGGTTGTTACGGCCATTATTTTAGGTCTTGTTGCCCCAAATCGACGAGGCCAGTACTTCAATCCTAGTTGGGGACTCTGCTGGGAGCACATGGTTATGCATGACAGGCCTACTAATTTTGCTTGGAGGCCAGTTCTTCTTGCATCATTGTATAAAGATCTTCACAAGTACATCTACCTGGATGGCAGAGCACTCGGAGCAGGCGTCACACTCCTCCATTTATGGGCGTGGGAGCACATTGCTGTCTTTCAGCTACGGGTTGTTGCAGTACCAATGGGGCCTGATGATTCCCTCATGTGGCATTACAAAGGTGGTGTGTTCTTCACACACACGGGTGAGCATGAGATTCCCTATTGGAGGAGGGTCCTAGATGAGATGTAGGTGTTTATATGGTGTCCGTACCTTGGTCGGCCTGAATGGGCCGATGATGTAGATCATATTTTCTTTGCCTTCCAGGACTGCTTCATGTAGGGGCAAGAGCACATGATGATAGAGAGACATTTTCCCAGGCGCATTCAGCGCTAGTTTGGTGAGCCTCAGGATCAGCTAGACAATGATTATGTGGCCGTATTTTCCCGCACCATGTCACAGGTTTCATGGGGGTGATACATTCCTGCTTCCGAGGCCATGGACAACTTTAGACATTTGGTGGCTCGCCATGGGCTTATGATCAGGGGCTTGCAGATCCAGGCATCACACAGGCATACAGGGATTGGTTTTGGTCTCCCCTACGTTTGAAAATTCTAGGAGCAGTCCTCGATTGATGGAGGACAAGAGGTAGATGGGGAGGATGAGGATGGAGAAATGTGTATGACAAGACCAGCCGGCTAGGGCTCTAGTTCAGCCAGCCCAGCTAGGTCAGGTCGATGTGCAGATGCAAGATCAGGAGCAGGTTGTAGGCTGGCGGTAGGTTTAGGCAGATGTACCTCCATGAGCCGGAGGTGAGGATCAGCCTCACATGTAGCCCCAGATGCAACCCCCACTAGTACAGTAGGAGTTCTCAAAAATCCATCCTTGCTCCCAGACTAAGCTAATCTTGTATGCACTTCTTCATGAAGTCTTGAAATCCGTCCAACAGTCCCAAATTCTCATCATCGCAACATTCATCATCATTTGATTCTACCAACATTTATGGGCTCTAGGGTGCATAGGGCAAGTTGGTTGGAGGGCTACATAGTACCAAGAAGACCTCTTTAGTCATCTCTTCTTCTTGAGGCTCCGATTCTTCCTGATACGTTATGGGAGAATAATTTCCCAGCTCGGTTTCAACAAACAACACCTCATTAGTGTTTTTATATTCCATAATCATGAACTTCATACATGGCTCTCGATCTATGTGGATCTAGTTTGGAATCCCCTTCCATGGCAACCACATGTGAGAGAAATCAGTTACGACATACCCATTCAATGCTCGGGTGAATTCTCGTCCCAAGATTATTCTGTATGTGTCAGGAATATTCTCAACTTGAATGTCAATAACTTGTTGCACTCTCAGATTTGCAACAATTTGCATAGGAATACGATTGATTTCTCTAATGATGTTCACCTCACTTTTGTCCAGCTGAGTTACTTTTCTTCTAGAAGGTGTGGGGACAATCCCAAGAGCCTTGCATACAGCTAAAGGCATGACATTAGCTGATACTCCTAAGTCAATCAAACAATTATGTAGGTTCTTCTCAAATATTCAGATAGTGGTAAGAAAAGGGGGCATTTCAAACCTTCCCTAGAAGAGTCCCACAGGTGTGTCAGCCTGGGCCACTTGACCTTTGTCCTTTTCGTTGGTCTTTTCCTTGGTTTTCACCTAAATTTGATCCTTAGCAGGTTGTCTTCCAACGCGCTAATTTTTAGTAATATCTTTCTTTTTACCTATGATCTCTTGAATTATAGGTTTGTGTGGGGGCTCTTCAAAAGAGACTTTCTTGGTTGGTGTTTCTTGTGTTTCCTTGGAGGAGGGGGTCCCATTAATCACCCTAAAGAAGACATGCCTAACTGCAGGAACCTTAAGTAACTCGAAAGCAGACAAGCTGACCTTGACCTTCTTGAATTCCTCAATAATGTACTCACCCATTTGCTCAATTTTATCCTCGAAGGATCTACCTATGGAAGAATTAGTTGACTGGTTTTGAGTTTGGTTTGGTTGTTTGTTTGTGTTCAAGTATTATGTAGGCACATAAGGATAGCCTGGGTTGTTGCTAGCATTGGGATTAGGCGGGATGCTAAAGTTATTAGGTGGGGTGGAAGTAGTGAAAGGTCCCCCTGCTTGTCCATTCCTCAAGTTGTATGGAGAGGCTCTTTGATGGAACATTTGAACCTCATCTTCATGAGATTCTTCTTCATCTAGTGAACCATTATCTACTGAAGTAAAGAGCTAGGATAAAGCTTCCTCGTTACTTACCTCTTTCACTTCTTCATTCTTTGGGGAGGCGGCTTCACTTTCAAGCTCGTTGCTTTCACTTTATGGAAATGGGGCTTGATTGACCACGAGCACGAAGGATTTGTATGGTTCTGATGGGACTATCTCTGCAACCTGCACTATCGACAATGTTTTGAACCTCTACTTGAAAAATCTCCATAGTTGTGAGGAACTCGGGGCAATCTAACTCAGAGTGCCTATTCATTTTATGAATCCAGCACCATCTAGATAAAGCAGCCTCAACAAGATATACTCCACTAGTTGTCTTTTCCATACTAGCTAGTTGATCAAGAGGAGTGGGGACACCTCCATTATTTGGCCTTGTATTCCATGTTCGGTTATGCCTCTAGGAAGGTCTCCTTTTAAAATTCTGATTGGAGCTCTGCCCCCTTTCATAATTTTTCTTTGATGAGGTACTTGCCTTTCAGTTATCCTTATTGTCTCGGTTGAGGTTGGCCTGAATACTGCATTAAGAAGCCTATAGCTAACTATTTTGGTTCCTGAGATGAGTCATTTCCATAGAAATTTTCCTGATCATCTCCGTCAGCTCATCTAACCAATCTTTCTCAGCATTGCTTGGCTATGGTGTTTGATTATGGAGAAAGATGAGCTGTGTTGGCAGTTGGTTTTGTTGAGTGGGCGAGAATTCTGGCCCTTGTAGATATAATGGAACTTGAGGTTGCTGTGAGTAAGTCTGCTGCTGCTGTGGCTACAAGTAATGAGGAATGAGAGGTGCTTGATTCATAGGTTGCCTTGGGTGAGGAACTATGGGCAACTACAGAACTAGATTCATGAGGCATCTAGTGTTGGAGAGCTTGATTGAGCCCTTGAACCTGCATAGGATGAGTGACTTGTCCCAAGGAGGGCAGTGGATCAGATATGTTTTGTCCTAAATCAGTGCTAGCTATAACCACCTCAGCATAAGCATCCACCAATTAGGTTGGTGGTAGGTTCATTCTTTTCACCAATGTTGCAGCGAGGTTGTGCAAGGCAGCGTAGTAAATAGGCAAGACAACGACATCATTGAGCGCATATGGAGCTTGTAACCTTGTGTATGCTTGGTGGAAATGATCGTTGAAGGAGCTAATTGGTTCGTTAACCTCCCTACGAATTGCCATGAATTGCTGATATAGTTCTGAGGGGTTGATCAAAATCTTATATTTCCTTAGGAATGCATTCTTCAGGAGATCCCAAGTGGTGATAGATCTGGTAGGTAGGTTGATATACTAGTAGAAAGCCTCTTCCCCCAAGGAATAAGGAAAGAGTGTGCATGCCACGTCCTCATGATTGATTTGCATATCCTTCAGTGTTTGAACTATTTTGATGTGCTCTTCAACCGTCCTCTACAGATCCTAAGGATTGAACTTCGTACAAAATCCCTCCGGGTTCTTGGGAATGTCATGGTAAGCATTAAACAACAGTGGAGAAGGATTATTCTCTAGCCAAGCCATCAGGGGAGGTAGGGACCTGGTATTTGCTATTGAACAGGAACTTGGGGCTACACAGGGGCTGCTGCAGTTGGGACTGTGCCTTGGACTTGGAAGGCAAGGACAGGGGTAGCACCTTGGCTGTGGGAAGTGAGCGGTTAGAATGTAGTTTGAGATGGCTGAATGGAAGAGGTGGAAGTGGGAAAGGAAGGATGAGTATGGGGCGAGTGGAAGGAGGGAGGTGAAGATGAAGGTGAAGTGGATGGAATGGAGGAGGAAGAAGAGGCTGCATCCCCTCTTTTAGTCCTTTTAGCCTATGTAGGGGGCTGTAGTTCTTGAAATTCCCCTCTATTTGGTGTTAATCTTAAAAATATTTAGAATATTTTAGGGGAGAATGACCCAATTCGATCTAGCATAACTCAAAAGGCCCTCCTTCTAGCACCAGTTCTGTTGATGGTGTTTTTGCACCTTATCAACACAGACAACACACGAATGCACTAGCTCTCTTGAAATACAATTTCCAACAAGTTGCTGAAAACTACCCCAAGGTCTCTCGAGTGTAAGGTCATGACATGCTTGGAATTTGTCAGTTGGTTTGATGTGATTTTTCTAGTAATCATAGGGTAGCCTTACGTGGGTTAAACTGGAGGGGAATTGGATCCTTGGATGGAGTTTATAAAATTTTCTGAAGGGTTGCTCTATTGCTATAAGTTTAGGACATCAGTCTTAAACTCCACTTTGATCTTTAGATTTTGCTTTACAATGTGCAATGAACTTTATCTAAGCACCTATTTAAAAGAAAAGTCAAAAGGGTAGGGAAGGGAGTAAGTTCCTAGATCTGAAAGTACCAATGAACAATGATAATGGAGGACCCTACAGTGGACAAACTTTCCAAAACTTAGTTCCACTTAACCAGATTAGTCAACAGTCTCATGAAACAAGTGCAATCTTCTAAGGTCTGTAGATTTCAATCATTTATCCACCACAAAGCATGAACAAAAGATAGAATTTAAGTGCAACATTCAAACAATGTTTAGACTAGCTTTACACTAGTTTATCATCAATAAACAACAAAATGCATGAACAAGGAAAGACATCTACATAGTAGAATCATTCACCATCAGTGAATAACACTAACTAATCTACCAAAGCAAGCTGAAACATAGAACAACAAAGTTAATCTACTCAAATTCACTAACTAGGAGGAGAAGAATCATGAAACATAAAGTTGGAACTCAAGAATCCACCAAAATCAATGAACTTCTATTAGAATTCCAGTAGCATGTCTTTACAACAACTCAACTCTCCCTTGAAAATGAGAGGAGACCCCCTATTTATAGTGTCCAAAAAGAAAAATGAATAGCCATAATTCAATCTCATTGTGTGGCCAAGATTCACTACAAATTAGGGTTTCACCTACCCCCAAATATTTTACAATTTAAAATTACATTTTGTCTTTTAGCCTATTTTGTCCTCTTGTGGGCATCACTATAGCTCTTTTGTCTTTTAGTTTATTGCCTTGCTGTAGCTACTTTGTGAGGAATTCATCATCAATAATCGAATTTCCTTCCTATTTCTTCACAGTAGCATATTCCACGAATTTTTTGATCAACGTCTGAAGCTTGCTTCACTCCATAATATTGGATTGAAGCACCTGGAAGTTCAATTTCTTTGATCGGCTAGTAATCACATCCCAATATTTATCACACTTGGGAGTATTCTTCATCACTTGCTCGGATTGGGTGAAGGATCACACAACAAAACCCATAAAATCTGGCATAAGTGCATCTGTGGTTCCATTCTCCATCTTCTTATGAAAGTATGGCTTTATCTTCTCTGGGTCCAACTCAACGGCGGGCATGTCATAATCTGTCATTAATTTTAAATACTCTCCACAGGCTATCCTGAATTCCTTGACCTAATCAATATCAAGCTCCACTTCATGGAGCACTCGTTCCAATATTTCCTTCATGTGGTCGAGGCCTAACTTCCATGTCTCGACGAGCCAGTGATCATATTTTACCAAAGAAAGATCCTTTTCCCATGTTATTTTTGGCATCCCAAGGATTGCCTCAGTTTGAGGTTATGTAATCTTATATAGCTCGGGGAAGTCGATGCAAAACTTTCTCGTCCCCTCAAGTTGTTTTTTCACTTCCAGGAACTTTTTGGCTGTCCTAACAGTGCAACCAATGCCCATGTTTCCATTGTGGAGGACTTGCTGGAACCAATCATCTGTGGCCTTCGTCCAATTCTTTCTTCTTTCTAGCTTGTCAATGTGGTCCTTGGACAATAGCTGTGGTGGTGTGGATGACGTGGTGGGAAGCTCCTCGGTGGAAGACCATTACTAAATATAAGCTGTTAAGTCCGCCACTTGTGACTTTAGCTCCTCCTTAGAGGTCTTGTCCTTATACATTTGATGCATAATGGTGGTGACAGATCCTTGAAGATGGTCAATTTTCTACTCTCTTGTTGCTGTCCCCAAGTCAATGGTAGAAATATTATAGCTGACCCCTTCTTCCCCCATTAGGTACAGAGTGGCTATCTGTACCATCCTAGATCCCAATGCATCCATTGTCAGGTGGGATCTAACCCTCGGCTTCTTTTCCTTATTCATACTTATCTGTGCCCGAGCTAGAATGGCTTCTAGTGTCACCTTCAGATCCATTAGGGTCAGAGTTTTCTTCTCTAACTACTTTTCAAGCCATTCAGGCACCTGGGATTCCCCTTTTGGTGATTCGTGATCACCTTCTCCCTCGCGGGTATGTTGAATTTCCATTGCTTTGCTACTCGGATTCTCTTGATC
Organism: Sequoia sempervirens; assembly: GCA_007258455.2. Classification (NCBI taxonomy): domain Eukaryota; kingdom Viridiplantae; phylum Streptophyta; class Pinopsida; order Cupressales; family Cupressaceae; genus Sequoia; species Sequoia sempervirens. Next base: position 194,995,464 of record VDFB02281492.1, read on the forward strand.
TGTCTTTTCTTCTTCTTCCTCATTTGAATCCCTAATAAATACTATTTCTCTTCCTAGGGATTCAGTGGCTATATGCTCCTTGGGGTTGTCCTCCCCCTGAGAGGTTTTCTCTTCTTCCTCTTATTCATGCCCATGTTCTTCGTGATGCTCTTCTTCTGGGCCTTTCCTTGTTTCAACCTCTTCTTCAGGCTTGTCTTCTTCTTTCTCTTCTCTTTCTCTCATGAAGGAGGCATTTCTTTCTCATGCTCGGGGCTCCTATCTTGTTCCCTAGTTGGAGGTTCAGTGTCCTCCATTTTCTCATCTGTATCCTTCTCTTCATTAGAGGGCTTCCCTTCAACTTCTTCTCTGACGTCCTTGAGTTGTTGGGCCAACTCCTCCTCGAGCTCTAGGTCAAAGGTTTCCACAATATACTTTGTACCTTGCTCCTCAACGTCTTCTTCAGATGATTGTGTTTCCTCCTCTTCTTCCTCATGCACCACTTTATCAATTACTAGGTGCTGATATTCACGGTGCTCATGATAATCATCTGCTTCTTCTTCCATCTCTTTGGTTTCTTCCCTCTCTTTTCTTTCCAATTATTCAAAAATCTACATTTTCACCTCCATCATAGGTGGTTCAGGTTGAGGAGGAGGGACAAGGAGGTTAGAAACAACCTGCGCCAGGCCAGCTTGTATCGTAGGGTTCATTAGCACCCCAGACAACTCTATCGGTATGTTTTGCATGTGCCTAGCAAAAGCTTCTGGGAGTGAGAGAGTATGAATTGACATCATTGCAGTAGCTAATGGGAGGGCTGATGATGGAGACATGGAGGAGGAAGAGAGTAGAGAAGTGGTGGCAGATGAGGAATCTATGATCATAACTTGTGTTGTAGGGGAAGTAGAGGCAAGGTGAACTAAAATGTCCACTATAGGCGGAGAAGAGCCCAGCATCACCTGAGAGGAAAGCGAAGGAGCAACAGTAGTAGAAACAATAGTAGTGGTGACTACGAGAGTGGAGGCAACAGGTGGGGACTTTGGCTGCTCGACCTCTTCTTCCTCTCCTTCACGGAGCAACTCCTCATGTATAGTGGGTATTTATGTGAAACTGCCCGACTTCCTTGGTTTCTTGCAAGGTTCACCTTCTAATGCTTTCCTTGAGTACACCCTTGGATTAGGATGATGTTCAAATGTTTCTTTCTACTTCCTGAACTATGTAGTGGAAGGAGACACCAAATTTTTTCCTATTGGGGCAACAATGGTAGAGGTGCTATCAGTCTCGCTCTCGGGTTCATCCTCGAGCTCGCCGTATGTTAGAGTAACCCCTTGCAGTTTCTATTGTACAACCTGCCCATCAATCCAGTGTTTTGTTCTTACTTCAATGGGTTTCATAAAAATATCGAGGTCATTGACCTCTTCCTTGTCCCAATCGATCAATGACAGTGGTAGGTTGGCAATGACATCATACCTGGGGTCAATCACCATGTTTTCATCTTTAACAATTTGATCAGTCACTAGAAAAAACTTGAATATTTTGACAAAATACGCCATCATGCGCATGCAGTGCCTCATATGCACTTCTTTATAATCCTTGTAATTGGCCCAAAATTCCTCAACATTATGTAGATGGGCATACTCAATCCTGACCGCCTTCTTTAATTTACCATATGGGTCCATTCGCAGTGGGGCAGTGTAGAGCTCCAACTTGTACTCAACTAACTCCTTATTAGAATACTTTGCACATTGGGATGCGAGGAGTGCATATATTCATTGAACAAATGTGAGGGGATAGGGGATCCCCACCCTATGCTTGTCGCTCAGAAGGGTGTGTGCACACTGTAGCTACCGAGAGAGTTCCAGTAATACCAACCAGTCATTTGGGTACCATGGTAGCTTATATGGTTTCTCTGAGAAACCCTCAGCTCAGATGTATGTGAATTTGGGAAATTGAATAAATAGGAAGCCAAACCAACGGATGTAAGCATTGGCACCATGAGTAACCCTTCTTTCAAAGTCACCTCCAAGTAACCTGATGATATGCCTGATGAAGGCATCATTGACTCTGTAATAGTCTTTCTTGAAGTTTCAATACTGGAGCTGCAAATATTTATCGTAGACCTTTAATTACCTTCCCAAAGTCAAGCTTGGGGCTACAAATAATCCCCTGTATTGGGCACGGTCGGCAAGCAAATAGATGAGGTACGATGTCATGTAAAATTGTGAAGTTTTCTTCACTGCCACAAATTGTTCATGTAGGTAGCTACTAATCATGCTTTCCCATTGAAATTGGGTCTTCCCCCTAATTATTTCCTTAATGAAGTACAACATCCATTCCTAGAAGTTGGCAACAGTTGGCAGGCCCATGACCTTGTTCAATAAGGTTACCGAGTCATGGTAATCTTCATGAAAATCACTCTCGAAGAGCTCTTCGGGCACCCTATTTGCACTGCCTCTCTTTTCCTTTAGACAATATTGGTTAATGAGCTTCTTGCACTTGAGGGGGTCAACATCCCATGTGGTTTTGGCATATTCTTTAGATGCCTCTTCCATTTCATCAAAGGTTGGTATATGGAAGGTTTTCCCTATTGATTTGGCGGACATATAAGCCAATATATTGCCATCCCTATCCGTAATTCTTTTAGTATATGTCTCTGCAGGCCATCATGAGCTTGGGATCAATGAGAGTAGGTGGGAAACTGACAACCTTGGCCAACCCACTCTTACTGATATTCCTAGCATTCCCTGTTGTTAGGATTGATGATGACCCTTTGCTTGAATTTGTCGATGGTAATATGTCCTAAGTTGGTATCTGAAATCTCTTTCTAATCTGTGGTGACCTTTGACTTGAGGGGCTCCCCTTGGAATTTTTATTTCATTTGGTCCTTATCTTCTTTACCTCGGGGTTCCTAGGAAACTTTCTTTCCTTTTTCCTTCTCTACGGCCACCTTCGAAGGTCCTGCAGCTGGTTCCATATATCCTACAGGCAAGAGAGCCTTAAGCATATTCAATTGTAAAAACATGAGAAGCGTTAGCCAAAATCTTGTGAAAACGATGTTAGATTAGGTAACTCATCATTCAAAAGTCCTAACATCTCTTTCAGATCAACATTGGCCATTTTTTTGAGGAAGTTATGGCCATGCAGGCCTAGGGGTGCAAAATTCCCTGGGCTATCAACCATTTTGAAGGTAGTTGTGGACGAACGATAAATAGGGAACAACAACTCGCAAGGTTCTACTCGCATCAGGATTTGGCCTTAAAGTGGGTCCACCAAGAAGGTCAGGCCATTTAGGCACGTGGGTCAACTCAGTTTTGAGGTTTTGGGATCATCGATTGGTGATTTAAGTGAGTGGGCCTAAGGTATGCAGACCTGTGCAGGGGGTCTGTTGGCCGTTTGGTGCTCCGCTGTTGAAATGGCACTGGAAGAGTGACGTTCCTTAGGTGACATCCTGCCATGCGGGATCCGTTGACTCGGGGGGTGACTGTCGCTTTATCTCTAAAGTTCAAACCGTTCGGATGAGTGCAGGCTAGAAGATGCGGGAAGGCGCTAGAGGATAGCTGTTTGGAATGGTAGAGGTAGGACAAAAGTCCGTTGAAGGAAACCCACACTATCGGGTTCGCAAGCAGCCTAGGCGTCATTCATTTGTTGGTTGGTGGACAACCAAAATGAAATAGAAGTGTTGGGTCTCGTGTAGTGGGCTGATGGGGATCCGCGATCATTTAGCACGGCGATGATAGAACAACCATCCATAGGTGGCCACTCACATGGGGCAGCCCACAAAGTATTTTAACTCGGTTATTTTTGTTGTTTGGCTCAGATGGAGGCAACAAGCGTGGGTTCTGTGGGGAAAAAAGATGGATGTCTTAGGCCATTTGGAACCAAAAACTCACCATGGAGGTCCACAGATGGAAGTTTGCAAGGAGAGGCCCACACAAGGACCAACACTTAATCATTTTTGGTGCAGGGGAAATTGGACGGCATTAGTAGGATTGAGACCTAATAGGTGAAGAGACACAACAGTTTCATTGTTTTGAATGGTCGTGCCAATGACTGTGAAAGGTTAGCAGGTGTCGGCATTGGATGGTCCACATCTCATAAATTTCTTTGTTTTTAACTCGAATGGCGAACCTGACGGCGGGGTCCGCTGGGCGGACAAACATGTTATGATGGCCATTTAGAAAGGCGAAGCCAGGGTGGAGATCCACGAATGGAAGTCCATAAGGAGAACTCCACAATGAGTCAGGACTTAGGAATTTGGGCTCAATTAAGTTTGATAGGAAATGACTGGGGCAGGACCCGCCTAATGGGAGGACATGATCAGATAGCCGTTTGGAATAGCGAGGCTCAAAGGGCATTTCGCAGGTGGAGGCTCACATTGTTGGACCTGAGAGGGCCGAAGGATTTCCGTTTTGGGCTCATGAATTTTGGCTAAGTTCAAGACAACCAATTAGGGGTGTCTTCCCGTGAAGGCGAGTCCAATGAAGGTATCCGCCGATTGTTGAAGTTTAAATGGTTTAAGGGAAAAGCAGCAGTGGTGGGCGAGTTGTAGGCCCGCAGGGCATGAACGCCCTAGTCCAAGAATGGCCGCGACGACCTCAAGTTATGCATGCGGCCCGCAAGATATTTTTGAAGGTTATCAAAATTTTGCCTTGTGGGTTTTGATCACCAGGGGTTTACCTAACCGACTTCTAAGTTTCTTTCTTCAAAAATTTAACAAATTTTATGAAAATAAAAGAAAAATTAAGGCATGGCTTGTGGTGGAAGACCAACCTAAAAACCACGATGAAATCGATGAGGAGATTGCAAATGGAGACCCTGAATCGGCGAAGGAGCTCAGCGGGCACGACGGTGGCGTTGGCACCCGGAGGCTCTAACAAACTCCTGGAATTCCTTACGGTGAAAATGATAACTCAAAATGGGCTATTTATAAACCTTTAACATTTAATGCATGCCATTAATGCGAGTACAATGGCGGCTGCGGTTGGTGAGCACGTATTTCGAGAAGGGTAGTGGGAAAGACAGAGTCCGTAGAGCGGACGACTCCCTGGACTTGGCCGTCAGGTAGGCCGACAATGGAAACAACACAGGAGGGTGCGGGTTTCGCCGGGTGGGAGGATGCGCAAAGCCGACCATTTGAAACGAAGAAAGCAAGGCGATGCTCTGCATAGAGTGGCCCATAGGGGCAGACTCGTAGTGCCCAGAGGACAACAATTTTAAAGTGTGAAGGAAAACAGCCATGGAAATCCCACAAAGGCATAAGGCCTTGAGAATTTGAGGGTAGCAAAACTTGGTTAACTCAAGATGATTCCTCTAAGAATTTTTGACCACCTAGGACTGCAAAAAGTGAGGGTCCCCGTTTCGAATGGGGCATGTGTGCTATAGGCACAACAAGTATATTTATATTAAATCCTTTAAATTTTTTATTTTTTTTAAATTACTCACTTGAGTTCAAAATAAATAAATAGAATTATTTCATTAAATAACCTTTTTAGTCTTTTCTAAATCATTTCCTCTTTAATATTTTAACCCTAATGTAAGGTAACTTGTATAAATTTATTATGGACATAAGCTCAAGACCTAAGAGCAATTTATAAGCAAAACTTTTTCAATAATCTGGTTCACTAACTCCTTAGGCTTTCGTGGATCTTATAGAATTAAAGGTGAATTAGTGTATTGGAAAACAACTACAAATCTATTAGGCTTCATGACATTTATCAAGTGATGTTGTAAAGAGATAACCACTCAATAACAAAAGTTTACTAATTGTTGTCCAAGGTGAAAATTGACAATAATAATTTATCTATCGGGAATAATTAGATATCCATTTACTCAAACAAAACACAAGCAAATCTCATTTATAAAATTTTATCGAATATTTAAATAATCACATATATTTGTTACTTGTCCATCATAATATTCCTTTAGTAATTACTAACACTATATAGTCACAATCTACAATATCTACTTTATGTTTTTTTTTTACACAGAATCTTTTAAAATAATGAGTTACATTTTAAGTTACATAACCAAAATACAACTTAGCCAATTTACCTAATACCATGATTCTAATGTAAAAGATTTCTTCTAACATGCATCCTTAAACCAATGAGTTAAATTCAATCATTGTAACCAGTATTACTATTGTTTGCAAGGCATATTTTATTTGATTAGTTAAATAAGTTTTATATATATATATATATATATATATATATATATATATATATATATATATATATATATATTCTTACTTAACAATTATTTAATTGATTACTAATTAAATAAATAAATAATTTCATATTTATCCTTTATTTACCTCTTATTCACTTCTAAGAAATGAATTTAAGGAGGGTATAGGATGCAGTAATATTAAAACCTAAATGTGCTCATTAATTAAATCTTGGCTGTAATTTTCATTTTAATAAACATACCCTAAAACCTACGTCCAAAACGCATTTCCAGGCTGCAAATACGCCAAATTGTAGAACCGAAAGATATTTACCAGCGAGAAGGAGTTTGGAGGAGTGACAACCATGTTGGATGATTCAGCTGAAAGACATTGCAATTGATTGGGAGACATGTCTGCAGAATGAGGGAAACATAGACAGGGCGCGTGTTATATCTGAAAGAACACCTCTGAGAAATGTGATCTCATGAAATGCTACGATTATAGAATATGCACAAAACAGATTTGTTGAAAAGGCTTAAGAAACTTTCAAGCGAATGCTACTGGCAGGTGTGACGCCAACTCCACAATCGGGGCCAGCGTCCTCCCTGCTGCGCCAACATGGGAACTTTGGAACAGGCCGCAGGCCTCCATGTTAGGCATGCGTGCAAACTGTGGAAGAAAAGACAAGGCACATGAACCATTCAGAAAAATTCCTCAAAGAAATGCAGTCTCATGAAACGCCAGGGCAGCAAGGAGGATTCGCTGTGCAAAAGCAAGATAAGCAAAAGACATCGGAAATGAGAGGCCACCAAAAGAAATGCCTTGCAACACGGAGGACACCAGGCAACAACAGAGGCATTACCCACCATCGAATGCTCTCAACTTGACTAAGGAAACTACACGTAGTATCACCTTAAGCATGAGGGATGGCTATTTACTCAACAAAGGGGCGGCCCTAAACCAAGGCTTTGGACAACAACATGCCAAATGAAGATTATATTGATGCCCAACCAGATTTGCATCAACTAGAAGCTATAGGGCAGCGTAAAGAATATGCGATAAGGAGCAGGAATAAAGGGTAACTATTACTCAAATTCTCATAAGGTACGCCATACTGGTGATGAAAGGCTAAAAAGAAGAATAATCCCCCATCAATCAAGGAGAAACATTGCAAACTGAAGAAAAAATTGAGCTCTACAGATGGAGGCGCCATATAAAACTCTATAAACAATGATTTAGGCATGCAAAATAAACCTCCATACCAAACTTATAAAATGAAGTATATGCAAAGGGAATTTAGAAACCAACCTGGACCTTCGCTAAAGATGGAGATGAAGCACTACATAAGTCCTTCCGCAAAATTCCAAACCTGCTCAACAACTTCCTTTCCTTTTCATTCTCCTAGCTATAAATTCCTAGGGTAAAATTTTGTTGAAAATCCCCCATCTAAAAATAATGAAATCTTCTAAAAATTTTCAAGAATAAAGCCAGGAAAGACGGAAAATTTCCCATTCCTTGTCCACTTTCCGAGTGCATGCACATACACCCGACAATTTACCTTTCTCTTGATTTACTACCTGTTGCAAATCTTGACACATACCTTTTTTGCATTAAATTTATTAAAACTAAGGGTAACAATGATAATTATTATTTTATCGATCAACATTACATCACACTAGTTAATTTAATAAATCATAATTATTAACCACAATATTTTCATAACCGTAATTCACTTAATTATCTTTTAGATTTAAAGTTATTCAATTTAATATTTTATTTAGTCCTGGCATTTCCAAATTTACCATCTAGCATAATCACAATAGTAAATTATTTTAATTATTATTCAAAATTATCATTTAATTTATCCAATTTATCATCTGTAATTAGTAGGGAAACAACGAATTATTTAAATTTATCTTTAAGCTATCGTTTGGTTCTATTTAATTAAATAAAACTTTAATTTTTTCAGGATTATCAATTATTATAATGTAGTTTAAAACAGTACGACTTAACCTAATTTTTTAATAAAATGTTTACTCTAAACATAGCAATTTAATTTAATTATTTATTAACAATCACATCCTTTATATTTCATATTGTAAATTTATTTAATTATTAATTTAATTTTATGAATTTATTCGAATTACCATAGCAAAACAATTCTCAATTTAATTATCTATTTTAAACAAAACTATTAAGTACACCAATAAAAAAAATTACTCAAAATCCAAAGACGGTCGAACGGAGGGACACTACACCTTTTTCAAAGGACTAAGTGTTCTCCTAAAGCTCTTTCTAGGAAGTTCTTATCAAGAAAAGCCCTAAAATACTTTGAAGTTGGTCTTAAGTAGAGTTTGCGAAGCAAATGATGGGGTTATTTTTGGAACTGAGGCAAACTCCGAAGGCATTTCAAAAATCTTTCCCAAGCTCAACATTTATTCATTAGAGCTAGTTTGAACTATCATCTCGATTATTCAAATAAAAATAATAGTGCCATAAGTAAAACACATTGTAGAGACAATATTTAGTTGAAGCATAGTCCATTAAAATACATTGCAACTATGAAAATAGAGAAGTACAAAATAGTGAAAAGAAAACCAGAATTGAAACAAGGATCCCCAAGATTATTGCACCACATGAGACAGATTAAATGCCAAAAAGATTCTATATATATATATTAATATTATCGTTTGTATTACATGCAAAAAGAGGGGGATTCTAGCACAATTTTTTCAAACATAAAGGGTGAAGATCAAAATCCAAATTCCTTCCACCACTTCCTAGAGTCACTCAATCTATGCAGGTGAGAAAATATTTTCATTAAATTCCATGAAATAGGTAAAGTTATCCATCATATTTTTGCTTTGGCCCAGTGCAGAGTAAAGCAATTGCCTACTTTGCTTGCTCGTTCCTCAAGGCAGTGGCTATGCGAACGATGTCCCCTACCATTCTAATCTATAGGTATTCAGTAAGGTTTCCCAGGGTAGCTTCAACACAGGACAAATATGCTGGCCTCACTAGACGTTCGATAGATTTGGCTCCCCATTCCAACTTCTCGAAAGTGCGAATGATGTTTTATAAGAAGTGCTCCAATAACATAGAATTGTGCACACACCTAGGCCAAGAAATTTTCTCTGATAATTTTCTTGATCATTCCCTCCTCTACATTGCTACGAATCAAGATCGATGATTCATTCCCTAGTCTCAATCAATTTCTAGATGTGAGGTAATCATAACCTTCCTCAAAATAGCCATAAATGCTTATTTGGTTTAGTCGGGTAGACATCAACTAATCATTTGCAAAATGCTCATTCGGTGAATTGGTCATTATAATTTCCCCAAGATTCAATTTTCAAGAAGTTGGTGACCATTGTGATGTAAAAATTATAAATAAACTTTTGACAAACATTTGAAGGGTTCAAATTTTTGATCTCCCTTGCACTTTGATGCACGAGTGAGAATCAATTGAAAAGAAGGATCAAGTTTTGTAGTTTAATTTTGTTTTTTTGAAGAAGTTCTTTGTCTTTGAGCAATGAATATAAATGAAAAATTTAGTGTTTATGATTGAGTCTTTCAACTCTGCTAAGTGCTAGAATTATACTTCTCTATGTGGATGTTGTGTTCTCGAATGTTTCATTTATTATTCTTTAGTTAAATGATTGAATTACATTGTGTCGAGTCAATTACTTGTTATTAGTAATCCAATCATTGAGCTGTGATATTGATGGCATATACGTCTTTTCAATTCAATTAATGCTCTAAGTTGATTTCAATTGCATTTGCATCATGGCTATGAGCAAGTGTTAGTTTTCCTTTCTTGCTTTCTAATCAAAAGCATATCCATTGTCTTTAAATCAAAAAATCAAAAAATCATATCTTACAAGGGAGTTGTAACTCTTAAAATTTAGAGGAAGATCACCAATGAAATGGTGATCTCTCCAATTGTTGATTGTCAATTAGTCTTTCTTTTGGGCATAATAGAATCAAATCAAGCTAATCTTTTAAAAGAAAAAAGTGTGAACAAACAGATTTTTGGTGACTCCACTAGGGAAATCAAACAAGAAAGTCAAAACAGTTGCCTTGTTATGTATAAAAATGGTTTTACCTCATGAAAATGTTTTTCCTATGTTACAACCAAACCTAGACTGGGTCACTGTGGAACAAGATGATATTATTTCCTAGTTAAATACTCTAGCTTGGATCTAGAGGAGTGCTACAGAGTATATGAGGGTAAACTTTGTTCTTGAGGAAGAAGAAGAGTTATCACAGAGGCCAGTTAGAAGAGTGGTTGATAGGTTTTCACAAACAGAGATTGATTATCATCCTCAACCTAACTCGAATGAAAATCAAAATCCTCCTCCAAAAAAATGCACCACCAAGTAATTGATTCAGTTTAGAAGTAAGAAAGAAATTACCTCTACTTAGATAGAGGTTGGTGACTTTTTATTTTAAGTTCTCTCTATTTCTATAACGATCTTTCAGTACATGAGATGGCTCTAGTCTCACCAAAACAATGGACAACTCATTTTGGGGCCCTAGCTTAATCTCAATACTAGGCCTTGCCTAAAGGATCCATAAAACATTTCCTGAAGTTTATTAGAGAAGGTGCACATAATTCAGAGAACCACATTCAAGCTTTAACTGTTGCATGTGGGATTTTAGGTGTTATGGAGGAAGATTTGTTTGTGTGGCTTTTGTAGAATCTCTGGTTAGTAAGGAATCAGATTGGTTCCAATGCTTAGAAGATGGGTACATCACTAATTAGAGTGTGTTGAAGGATAAGTTTATTGTAAGGTTCAAATCAATCATTGAGACAAGTACTTTGTTGTCTTACTTCTTCAAGATTCAAAAGGGAGAGCATAAAAATATGAGGGATTTTGTTGAAAAATTCACTCAATTTTTGAAATGGATTCCTCATGCCAATATTCCAATTCAATCCAATGTATTGACCGTCTTTATAGTCGCCTTGCATCCAGAATTCCAATTCCACTTGAAGCGAAAAAATGTACATGTGACTTTGAAGTTTCCAAACTAGAAGCCATAAGAATAGAAGATGATTTACTTTTGTTTGGATATCTCAACCAATGCCAAGTTGGAATGTTATCAAATAGAGAATTCACTCTAGAAGTTTTTCATGAAATGTCAAGTGAGAGGAAATTCTTATCTTATACAAATACATGTTCTAATTTAGTCTTACTATGCCAAAAAGATTACCAAGGTAAACCCAGTGCCGATGAAAGGAGTGAAATATACATCAAGCATTATGGAGACATGGAAGAAGACTTTGATAGCTCTAATGAGGAGGAAGATTGCTTTTCCTCCACAACACCATGTTCCACCTCAATATCATCTATCCCAACAAGCAAGGAAGCTAAACAAATATCTAATTCTATAACTCACGTTACCTCCATGCTCCCAGAATTGGAAGTATTATTTTTTAAATCGATGAATCAATCAACCAGATTGTGACAATAGTGGAAGATTGTGAATAACTAGGAAAGATTGGGGCTGGAAATCATGAAATTGTTTTAAGTAATTTTAATGCTTTACACCTACCGAATAGTTTGCGTGAGAATTTTGAAGTCATAAAAAATCCTTTATTTGAATTGCATGAGTTTGAACTAGACATCTTGGAGATTTCTGTCCATGTTTCTCATGATGTTGTGATGGTTGGTAAGGATGGTGAGATGAGCGAAGAGGAATATGAGAATGACGGTGGACCAAGGGAAGAGGGAGAAAAAAGTAGGAGTGGTGAGTAGATGACACCTCTATTGTGAGTAGTATTTCTTTCCCTTTAAATCAAGATTTAAGAACCTTCACTGAGCAAATTTTATAGAAAGATGCATTACCTACCTTTGAGACGAGGAATGAAATTGGAAATTTAGGGGCTACATTTATTAAAGAAGGTGATACTGTTGAGTGGATATCCAAAAATCTCTATAAAATCATGTCAAAGTATAATGTGCCCATACTGGTTGAAAGCAATAGAAAGGTTTACACTTCACAGTCACACATTGATTATGACCCAAATTCATACCAATTACATGCATTCTCTACTTTAGTTAGTGAAGCAATGGTTCTTGATGCTAACTTGTTTGAAGTGATAGATGAGGACATGGTAAAAAATATTCCAATACATGGGATAATGAAAATGTGCGATGAGAAGTGGATTTTTGGTGGCGAAAATACATTATGAGAGGTTATTTGTCATGTAAGTTTGGTCTGGTATAACTTGTTACCCATGAATGTGTAAGGGTTGTGTGGGCATATATCTCCTATTTGTAGTGGGTCATATTTTCCCCTACCAGTCAATGGTTTCACATGAGTAACCTTAAACACCTTCAATGGTAGGTGTCCCCTACCCTGTACATATTTCAATTTTGGTTTGTGGTTAGTGTAGGTGTCTCTTTCCATTTTTCTTGTCCTATTTTTGGTTTGTTTGGATCCTTCCTTTAAATGTATTGACTCTATTGCCTAATGGATAAGGAACTGGTCTACTATTGAGATCCTGGATTCATGTCTTCATCCTTCATAGTCCTTGTCCCTAGTCAAAGCTAGTTGTTATTGAATTTTTGGTCATTCCCCTCCCAAAATTGTGTCCACCCTTAAGAAAATTTAACCATGTCAAAGTTGTCACCTTTAAACTTGGTTTTTTGAAAATATGCGGCGTTCTGATTGAGTTTCCACAACCCCTTTCTCGATCGACCATCTAGAAAGTTTAACTTAAGCTTGTTTTATGTTAGTCTCTTAGTGAAGTTTTAGAAAAGTGTTAGGTCCCAGAGTGGTTTTCATAACCTCAATACTCACTTCCAGAATAAATAAAAGTCAAGCGAAAATCAAGTTACTTCAGAGATTTCATTAGGTTTTGAAACCTTTGTCAGTTCCCAACAGGGTTTTCAAAACGTAACTCATTTCCATAGTGAGTCCATTTTCAAAGGACTAAGTGTTCTCCTAAAGCTCTTGTTACCAATTTTTCGCTACAGCTCAATTGGTGGAGCTGACTAAATACTGTTATATTTAAAAGTGGAAAATATAGTTATTTCTGCATATGCTAAGTGCTGATTGCATTGCATCTTATTTATCATTTTATAAGTGATAGTTATGCATTGAAATGGAAAAATTGAGTTTCAGGAATTGCTATTCAGTGTTTCACAATCAAATGGAGTACATGATTTAGAATTCAACAACAAAGCATTTCAATTGCTTTCTTTTATTTCATGATTCTTTTCATATTTACAACATTTCAAATGATGATACATTCAAATGATAATACAACATTGCATCATAAATGCATTTTTTTTCAAAATGAAAAGCAGAAAGAATGAGAATTAAATATCCACACAAGCTGTGGATGTAACTGTTACAGTGCATCATAAGCATCACACTACACTATGGAAGATGCATAAAAGGAAAAGTCACATAAGTATATATATAATCATCATTGCCTGTGTTGATGACTATCGTAGAAGTGGTGCACCATTTGTCTTCTTCAAGCTCCATTGACCTGTAGGAAGGAAAAGAGGGATATTAGAGCTCTGAATATGAATATACCTACAGGAACCATCAACAATAATGAAGTATGCTACTAATCATGCACTGAAACAATCAAGAGAAGTGCAGAAACATGAGTTGAAAGAGAGACATCAACATCATGATATATTGTTTTATGCTAACATCATTTGTTTCTTTGTATAGGTATAGGGAAAATCATGAAGCTGATTATCATTTGAAGATCAAGCATGTGGAGAAAAATGGGCTCCCACAAGGGTAGAGCTTGGCATGCTACCCCTTATACATTACAAGTGGGTCGAGCTAGAGATTGCAATCATTATGTTCATCAAGAAAGGAAATATACAACTGAAAGAGTAAAACAGAGTTCATCCATCAAGTTATTAAGCTGACTATTCACTCATAACAGTCAAATATGTTTCTGAAAGCTACAAGTGAATAGTGGGTTTAATCAACTCAATCTATTCAACTGAGTACATTCATCTCAAACATTGTTGTATGGTTATATTCTTCTGCTATATTATTATTTGTTCATCATGTTCATAATATTATGCAAGGTTCAACAGTGTTCAGACTCATGATAGTGATAGTGAATAGGCATACATAATGCCTCAATGAAGAGAAATGCTACAAATTTTCATTTTAGAAGAGAGCAAGGCATAAAACAATTTTAAATAATGGAGCATAAAAATGCATGAAGAGTGCCAGATAAAAGAGCATACTTTGAAAGGGCAGTCAAGCATGGAGACATGTGAAGAGTCTCAATTTCCCATTAGAATGAAGGATTACAAAGATCAATACAGTGACCCGTAGCCAATTGTTTAATAAAGTGAGGAAAATGACCAACCAAATAGTTAGTTTCAATTTGGCTGAGAATGCAAGGGTAACATTAGGTAAGTTTAGTGCATCACTGTTTTGAAAAGGAGACAATCAAACACACTGTTTTGGATATTTGTTCTGTTCTATCTTTCAATTGTTTAGTCATTCAAAGTATATCTTTCAAAGAATAATTGATAGATTACACAAGAAAAGAGATTGTTTCTAGAATGAGTGGAGAATGACAAAGCATGAGGGAGGTGCTTCTGAAAGTGTTAGCAGGCTGCATTAAATGAAATGGATGCATTAACTCTAAATAATATCAGGAGAACAAATGCATTGTACAAAAAAGAGGTTTGTTGCAAATTTAAATACATTGGTTTTCATAAAATGAAGTTTTCCTCATTACTTTCAGCATTCCCCATTTGGCTTTTCAAACAAATATACAGATTTTCACCAGATACAGTTTACCCACATGGGTATTTTTATGGAGTAGCAAGATACATTTTTTCCAGAATCTCATATACCCGTGTGAGGGTTTTCAACAGCAATATAAAGGAAATATGTGTTTTTAGAATATTATACACCTAGGTGGGTTTTTCAAGAACAATATTTACACATTATTCTCATGGATGAGTTGGAATACAATAGAAAATGCATCCAAATAGACATATTCTTTAGAGGGAAAAATACCCATATGGAGGAAATTAGGAATTTCAGAATGTCAAAAGAAATGCCATATTGGGTCAAGCCGAATTTTACATGAGTATCAAAGCATACATATTCTTGCTCATTTTCCTGAGTACCCACATTGGGGTTTTGTTTTTAAAGACAGATAATATAATTGACAACAATACCCATGTGAGGGTTTCAACCATATGGCATGATAAGTGCGTTTTCTTTCAAAATGCAATATACCCATGTGAGGGTTGTTCCAGAAATACAAAAGATTGTGATGTGGTCTTGAGTCCAACCCAAAAAGTTACAAGAAAGCCCAATATGTACATGTAAGGTCGTGGCTTGCACAAATGGCTTGCAGATTTTTCCCTTAATGATCATTTTGCTCACACAAAGATAAGTTTTATGAGTTTTCTGAAGGGTAGAACGTAATGAAATGCAAGGAGAGTAGAGTTTACCATCATGTGCTTGAAGAGACTTTATGAACTCATAGTGGAGCCATGGCAGAAATCTCTACAACACCCTAAGTAATGACTCCCATAATGGCGTTCCAAGGCGGATGCAAACAAAGCAACATGAATACAAAAAATGCATCAGAAACAACAATCATGGCCATGACTTTAAGGCCAAATCTTGTTCAAAATAGAGCATATGGGTTCACAAAATCCCATAGGAGGTTTGAAGTCAACTTATCATCTTTAGATTCAATAAGAATCACAAAAATGGTGCTTGAATCCTCCTCACCAAATTCGAGCCCACCCCTCATGGCGGCCAGTGAGAGAGAAATACGAAAATATAAAAATGCATTAGAGTATGTTACAACTGTGGCTAGTGTGGTTTCTTAATCATCAAAAGGAGTCAGGAAAACAAATGAATGACAGTTAAATTCTCACCATGAGTAGTAGAGACCAAATTTGGTGAAGGTTCAACCACAGGAAAAGCTCAAATGTAGTCCCAAAGCTGAAACCCTATCCTCTCTCATGGCGGCACATTTCTCTCAAGCAGAGCAAGTTTTCCAAAGTGTCAAATGCAAAATGAAGTCAAGATTAGGGTTTACCCTTGTTTTTTTGTGTTTCCCTAATTCGAACTTATGGGCTTATCATTCATTTTTACATTTAATATCAAACTTTATGCAAAGTTTTAAATAGCCGATTACCCCAATGATAGGTCAAACAATGAAGAGGTTAAGTGTTTAAAATTTTGCCCAAGTCTTATTTTGATTAATGATTTATTTAAATAATTTAGTCCGTTAGGTGAAGCCTTTAGTTATTTTCAAAGGTTTGTGAGAAATCAATTAGATTTGGGAGGAAGTTGCTTTGAAAACAAGGATAAGCCTTAGACTATTTTTATTGATCAATCCAATATTCATGTTTTTTTTTTTGTTTTGATTGATTTTTAGAAATCAATAATAGATTGGAGAGATAAGTAATTGTTTTTGCAAAATATTTAGAAATATTTAGCTGCAAAAATTAGTCAAATTATGAAAATCTGCATATCATGTAAAGCAAGATTAAAGCGGTGTTTTTATAAACCGCTTTATTCTTTGCTATTTTTAGCAGATTTCTTGAGATATTGCCTTGGTAGGATTTGAGATGCTTGTTGGATGGATAAGTTGTTTTATTTGCTTTAAAAGGAGATTTAGTCTATTTTTAGAGGTTGGACAGTGTGAACATGGAAAAAATGAGTTTTTTCTGCTTTTGTACAGACTTTTTAGACAATTTTGATACCTTTTATTTGAGCTTTCTTTTTGAGCTTGAATTAGGGTTTTTGGAGGGATTTATCTTGAAGAAGACTTAGTTTTCTTCTTCTCAGTTCAGATCATTGCTTCTTTCTCTCTTGTGCATGAAGAGATTTTTGTAAGCATTTTGCACTCAAATTTTGGCAAAAACACTCTTTCAATTTTAATAAAGCAGCAAAATTCTCCTCATTTTTTGTCTCATTTTATAATAGCAATTTGATGTCCTTGTGATTCAAATCAGAATCCTTTTATGTCTTGTTGTTGTAAGTTGTGTTTCAGAATTGCATAGTTTTAGTTTGTATGTTGTATTTCATCTAGGAATCTTCATACAAATTACTGATGGAAGCATGTGCCAGTGAGATTGTGAGAGTTATTATGATAGGAAAGTTGCTGTGGGTGTCAGTCCTTGAATCTCATAACTTCTAGTGAAATATCAGTTAGATTTAAGTTTTAATTTCAGTTATCCTTCCCCCTTTTCCCAGAAAATTCTTAGAGTAGGATTCATCTTTTGGAGAACCAACTCACTCTGGAGATTCTCTTTTCACATAGATCACCCACATCTGAAAAGAGTTTCCATGTTTCAACAAATAGTCTGATTTTTGCAAATCTGACAAAGGGTGCATATCTGATTGACAACAGCTCTTTCAAAGAAGCTCTTATCATGAAAATAGTACTTTGAAGACTATCTCAAGCGGAGTTTACAAAGCAGATGATGGGGTTTTTTTTGGAACTGAGGCAGACTTCGAAGGAATTTCAAAAAACCTGCCCAAGCATGAAATTTATTCATTAGAGCTATTTTGAACTATCATCTCAATTATTCAAAGATTCATTCAAAGAAAAATAACAGTGCCAAAATTAAAACACATTGGAGAGATGATATTTAGCTAACGCATAAACCATTGACATACATTGTATCTATGAAAAATAAAGAAGTACATCATAGTGGAAATGAAAAACATGGAATTGAAACAAGGTGCCCCAAGATTATCGCATCACATGAGATAGATTAAATGCCAAAAATATTATATATATATATATATATATATTCATATTATTGTCTGTATTACATGCAAAGAGGGGGATTCTAGTGCAATTTTTTTAAACAGAATGGGGTAAGTGCACCGGGTTGTGACACAAAAGGTGCCAAATTGCAAAAAATTCCGTAAAAGGAAATATTGCACATGCCAAATATGGAGAGCGCCAAATGTCTTGACCATTTGTTGAGCTCCAAATTTGGTGCTCACCAAATTGAAAAGCATAATTAAAAAAAAAACAACAAAAAACCTCATTTTCACCCCTGGCTGTGACTTCATTTGGCATTTTTACCTCTGCAACCTGTGCTTGCCAAAACTTCTTCATTTTTTGCACTATCTGCTCGTGATTCTTTGTGAGGATAGCACTAAGATGTCATAGAGGTGGAAGAGGTATGCATTTTTTTTTGTTTTAGTTGCAAATTTGAATTAAATTGTAGATCAAAATAGGTTTTTTGATTAAACTTTATTTTAATTTCTAGGAAATCAATCTCCACCTCTAAATATTGATAATTCATAATCACCTCCTCATGAAAACCCTCCCGAACAAGAATAACATCAAACCCCTCCCTCAATTTGTAGAAATCCTATAGAAACACAAGAAAATATTTTAAATCAAATTGAAAACAACAAAAGAAAGCTTGAACAATTGATTGCAAGATTAAATGAACATGTTGCAACCCATTCTTATAGGAGAGGCATTGCCAAATTGCTAAATTTGATTGTATCTCATGTAGGAGAGATAAGTGAACAAA
The DNA here is from genome assembly GCA_007258455.2 of Sequoia sempervirens. Classification (NCBI taxonomy): domain Eukaryota; kingdom Viridiplantae; phylum Streptophyta; class Pinopsida; order Cupressales; family Cupressaceae; genus Sequoia; species Sequoia sempervirens. The sequence continues at coordinate 195,014,130 of VDFB02281492.1, forward strand.
TTGATTTTTGGTCAAATAAGAGGGAGGAATTAAAATGATTTTATGCAAGTGGAATTTCCTATGCACAAGTGAAGAAATAAAAAATTGGAAAAGCCAACTTGTGTGCCCTTTTCATAAGCCCAAGAACGAATGCACCTTTATCACATGCATGTAGGAGGTTCCCCATCCATTGGTGCCACCATGAATTAATTAAAAATAAGTTATGGGAGTGGTGGTGGATGATTTTTAACCAACCTCCATGCAATAACTATGAGGTCTCATAATATTTTTTAAGGAAACTCTATTGTGAGTTTGTCCTCAATAAGATGCCAAACTATTTTGACTATTTAGACTTTCAGGGTAGAGGTGGGGGCTTCACACATGATAGACTGGGTGCATGACGTAATCCATAGTTGGCACCAAAACCCTTGGAAAAACTCATGCATGTCACCATTCCTTCCATTGTGAAGGACAATGTCAAGTTGGACACATTGGATTCAATTAGCTTGCTTACTCAGAGCCTTGTATAGTGTGTAAGGCCTCTAGTAGAGCCTAGTGTGGGTGAGTCTTCTAGGCCCAGAGTTCTAGCCCATATTTGTCACTCTTGCGATAGTGTTTGCATGTACACTGGTGAGAGTGCTCAGGATGTAGCTACACATGATACATCAACTGCAAAGTAGATGGTCATGACAAATGCCTTGTTGAATCAAACATTCAACATTGATACTCAGGTAAATTTCAACAAGTTCATTTATTTTTGTTTATAAATTTTTATTCTGAAATGTAAGAATAACTAAATTAGTAAAATGAATATGCTGAAAATTCAGGGTTAGAGCGTTGGTGTTACATGCACCCTTCCCAAAGACCCCTCTATGTTTACATCATCAAGTCCATAGGTATGCAACCAATATTAAAGAAATAATTATTGCATGTGAATAGTTTAACCTCATATGAATGATTGTCTCATAACACATTTTGCATGTCAAATAGTTTGTTGGTGGACCTTCGACATCGACACCTCGCTATTCTCATCCTCGAGCAACTTTCACTCAGGTAACCTTTACTATTTAATGGTGTTGTAAGACAATGTTAGGCAATTTTGGTAATTGAAAAAAAAACACTATTCCATACATGATTGTTCTTTTTAGCACAATTCCATATGATTGTTCTTTTTGAAACATTGTTCAAAACTTCATATTTGTTGTTTCATTTTCAAATGCTGACATTAGAACCCTTCTGATGTTCATGGCAAGATGGACCATGTAGTTGGTGTAGCAGTAGCAAGTTCTAATCCTTTGATAGAGGTACGTGACAAATTAGTAAATTTCACATTATATTTGGTCATTTATTGGTCTATTATTGAAAATTTTAATGGTACTCATATGTAGTTTAATTTTTATATTAATACTTGCTACAAGTTCTTGTCACACCAGATCATGAATGTGCTACTTTTGTGAATAAGCATGATGATTATTTGTTTGCGGAAAGTGATTTTTCTATTATATGTCATTCCAAAATTCAATTTCTATATATTTACGTCTAAACTTCTTATTTTATTAGTTGAACCTCTAGAGAAGTGAAGAGAGGAGGACAAGTGAGTGTGTTCTAAAGAAAATAACATCACTTGCATCTCCATCCAACTGACAGTCAAAGGTAGTGCGTGATCTATTTCGTTCCTCTAGTGGGAAATGACTATGTATTAGGGTCATTTGTTGTGTGCCTATGTGGCATTTTTGAACATATGTTTTATACTATCAATATATGTGACATTTTATGTCCATATAACTCTTTTTTAGTAATTTTGTATGACTTTATTGGATATATTGTATAATTTTATTGACATATATCGCTGCATAGCCTTATGAATTTTTGATTAATGCAAATATTATTTACCATGGCTATCAAATTATATAGATTTATCTTGAACTTTTTCAACATGAGGATTAAGTAAATCCCATTTTTGATAGCTATTTTTGAATGATGTTATCATGCATATTATGTAAATTGTATTCTTGAATGTTGTAGGCATGGTTGTTGTTTACATCTTGTTCTTGATTGTTATTATTGAATATTCATCGATTATTCATCCGATGCTTAAATAAATATTGATGGTTTTTATTACATTCAAGTTTTCACATGTGTCTATAACTTTCTAACATTCATGATAAATGTTACTGAGTAGAAATTTAATTATCTAAAGACTCCTACAGTTAAGGCTAATAAACCTAATAGTTTCTTTAATAAACTATACAACCTTCTTCTTTAGTAGGCCAATAATGTGTTTCTATATGAATGTTCCTTTCATGTGTATACTAGTGACTTACGTGCATTCATACTTTTTGACTTACATGTATTCATGTGAATACTTTGTGAATTACGTGTATTCATATGTATACTTCATGACTTGTGAATTATGACTTACATGTATTCAATTATATACTTTACAACTTACGTGTATACTTTGTGACTTACAAGTATTCCAATGTATACTTTGTGACTTACGTGTATTCCAATGTATACTTTGTGACTTACGTGTATTCATGTGACTTACATGTATTTGAGTACATGCTTCACTTATTCACGTGTATGTTTTCTGCTTCGTGTCTCATGTGTATTTATGTGTATACTTCATGTATTACATGAATCCATGTGTATGCTTCATGCTTCCTATGTATACTTAATGTTTTCACGTGTATGCTTCATGCTTCCTGCCTATACTTCATGTGTTCACGTGTATGCTTCATGTTTCATGTGTATACTTTATGTGTTCACATGTATGCTTCATGCTTCCTATGTATACTTCATGTATTATGTGTATTCATGTGTATGCTTCATGCTTCTTGTGTATACTTCATGTTTTACGTGTATTCACATGTATGCTTCATGCTTCCTATGTATACTTCATGTAGTACATGTATTCACATGTATGCTTCATGCTTCTTGTGCATACTTCATGTATTACATGTATTCATGTGTATGCTTCATGCTTCTTGTGTATACTTCATGTATTGCGTGCATTCACGTGTATGATTTATGCTTCTTGTGTATACTTCATGTATTACATGTATTCACATGTATGTTTCATGATTCTTGTATATATTTCATGTGTTCATGTGTATGCTTCATGCTTCCTATGTATACTTCATGTATTACATGTATTCATGTGTATGCTTCATGCTTCCTATGTATACTTCACGTATTACGTGTATTCACGTGTATGCCTCATACTTCGTGTATTATGTATATCTCTGTGTTTGCTTCATGACCAAATGTATCTTCAACAAGATTACTCCATGTGTATTTATCATTACATTATGCTTAGAAAATATGAAAATATTAAAAATGTTGTCTGTCGAAATGTTTTCTAGGTTGATAAGCACTAACAAATTAACTTATCCAAAATTGAATTACTATTAGTATCCAAATGCAATAATGACGAGTTGTAACTATTGAAAAGGTGTGATTCCCTCAAACTTGTGACATAAAAGGGAGAGAATTTCATTTGAGAAATACATCCATAGGGTAAGTGCACCAAGATGGTTCCCAAAAAAGGGGCTTAAGTGGCCACTTTTTTTTTTCTGAAATCAGGAAATACTGACCTTGGACGTGAAATTGAGGATAGCTACACTCAAAATTTTTTGATGGAACAAAAACAAGGACCGCAATGCTCCGAGTCTACTTTCTAAACTACTAATTTATTTTGAAAATGGTTGAGATTAAGGGGTTCAAAAGAGGGACACACACAAATTGCTGTTGTTTCTGTCAGAAAAACATAACATAGCAACTCTTGTGTGACCCGAGCACGGTGGACTTTTTTGTAGTATTTTTAAAATCGCTCCAGTCAGAAGTTAGATAATAGTATGTAGTAAGGACTGGATATTTTCTGATAATTTTTTAATGAATATTTGATTTTTTATTAATTTTCTAAGTGGGCACTTCCTAAAAGCAGAATTTTGGCCGTGCTCCCCCTCAAATTTTTTGAAACTAAAAGATTTTTCTAAAATTTTATTTTTTTTAAATTGTAGAATGGAGTCTAGTTTCTAAAAATATAATTTATTTCAAATTTTGATGAACGGTTAATTT